>CM052311.1:27254848-27356714 GCA_028455605.1 Lasioglossum malachurum | reverse complement strand
GTCAAGTAGAAGAAGAATGATATAGTAGAATGCACACATTACCCATTATGTAATTGCCTTATAATACTATCACCGACGAGATACTATTAAACTCTGCCAGCCCCTGTGCTATTCATCGAGACGGGTAAAAACATCGTCTGAGATATGGCGGAGAATGTAACATGTAATAATAATCGATATGGTTTCGTGATAAGTCGCCTTCTCACCGATCCGACGCGACTAAAATCTCTTCAGTGGTTTTCTTCACCGACAAAATGTCGTCGGTAGCCTTCTGCTTCTCTGGCTGGAGCCAGAATATGTCCTAGAGGGCGTAAGAGAACACCGAAAATTCGCGTCTCACCAACTCCCGTAAGGCTGGCAGTCCTTAATAGTATCTCGTCGGTGCTGGCAGTCTTTAATAGTATCTCGTCGGTGGCGCAGGACAGTGTTCTAACGGATTTCGACCGTCGACGCCAGGGTGCGTTGCTACTCACTTTTGTGAACTGTCTTTTCACTTTCAATCAACAAGGTACGGTATGTAATTGAACAATCCTTTGTATACAATAAACTAAATATATAACAAACATTATTAGTAGACTCAAGAATTGTCATATTATTGCCAGTCAATTGCCGTTCAATCGTTATTCAATCCCCAGCAGAAGAAATAATGTAACGACTCGACTTTTTATTTTTTCAACGAGGCTGAACTATTCTACGAGATCTGTATGAACGCTCTGGTAAAGCAATAAAAAGTCAACGATTAATTAGTACAATTTGAATCGAACGCGCATGTGCTCTGTCGATAAAACAGGAATACAAATTTATTTGAGACAGGGCGGGTCGAGAGCTTAAAAAATACGAAGATATAAGATTAGTGTCATTTAGTTAATGAGATATTGAAACTGTAGAATTGAAGTTGTCAGTACAAATTACGCGTACAGCTCTTCCAGATCCTACAGATTCGAATGAAACGGAATTTTTGTAAAGGAAAGAACAGTTCTCCAATGATTTTGGACAGTTTAAGAGAATTTGCTTGGCGAACGCGACGGGACGTTCGCTATTTGGATGTTTGCATTGAGATTCTCAAGGAATCCCTCGTTTACACCGTGGTCGGCCAGCTGAATGGTCGCAGAAGCTAACAAAGCGTGGTTCCGTTGAGACACCGTAATTGCTGTTAGCAGTTGTACTGTATCGCCGCGTACTAACACGGATCGGGTCCCGTGTTCATTGTTCCTTTACACTCCGACTGACCTTGGGAAGGTCACGCCTGTTACACGCACCTTGCATTCCTCGAATCCCCCGCGTTCCATTCTTCGCGATCGCGACTCTGCCTCGATAAGCAATAACGTCTCATTCCCGAGGTACGGTGCCGATCGGTTACAATAAACAACCGAACCCTACCGGATCACATTTACCAAACGATACACCTAACCGTTTTAACCCCCGGCACTTGGGTGGCGGCTCAGAGTCACCACTATATATATAAAAATTGCTATTCCATTATTCCAAATATTGTTTAGATAATTAAACATGTTGGTATCTAATCAATGCTAAACATTTAAGTATTGGAGGAGGTGTTGCATCAATTTCATATCTAATTATTAGACTCCGGATTTTATGGATTTATGACAAAAATGAGTAGGTAAAATTTAAAACGGTGAAAAGATTAGAAGATTAGAGTGTGGACATATTATTATCAATACAGTAAAATTATTAGTGGAAAACATATATGTATTTATATCTAGCTCCTGTGTCTTGCAATTCATGCACAAAGTTTTTTCACAAAGGAAGAAATGTTTAATTTTCTTCTTCACCCTAGTAGCATTTATGGTTGGTACTTTGTTGGGCCTTTTTGCAATACTGGTATAACTAACCTCGGTAAACATTCCCAAAAAAAGAGTATATGAAAATTACATCTATTTTCTGACTTGACTTCTTCCCACCTAAAATGTCGATTCGGTACACTGTGCCGTTGGCCAACCATAAATTCTACTAGGACTAAAATGCAACGTGCAGACGTTTCGATTTAACCGGACAACAATACGGGAATTGAAAATGCGACGGGAACCGAGGAGAAGGATAAGAAGAACAGCCATTTCCGAACCGGCATGGCGCGGCGCGTGGAAATAAAAAGCAGAGAGGAGAGAAGAAGCGAAGCGAATCAATCGATCGTCCGAACTTGCCGTGGTGTGGCTGTGTCGTCGTAGAAGATGCTCGTGCAAAAAACTGTCCGGCTCCGCGACACGACAGGAGAGGAGAGGAGAGGAAAAAGCTTGGACACAGCCAGCGATATGTAGTGCCGAGATCTTCTCCGCTCGATAACATTCAATTAATCCCGCGGCGGAAACACGTCGGATCTATACGTAATCGGTTGCAACTCTCGGATCGCACCTGGCTTGGCAAACATCTAATTACAATGATCTCTCTCTGTCTCTCCCTTTCACTCTCCCGACGTCGCTATCGCACCCATCGCTGGATCTGCAATTAACAACAGAAACAACTTGTCTCGTCCACCCGTTCGGATACACGAGATCGAAGAGATCGCTGGACGTTCGTTCTGTCCTTATTGCAATCCCTACCTTTTTCAAAGATCGTTTCATTTGCATGTGTTGCAGTAATCTCTGCAGTTTCAAACAACTTTGCTATCCATGAGGGAAACTTGAACCATACGATGATTAAAAATCTTTACGCAAGACGACGCAAGAGGAGAGTAAATTTAAAATAAACATTTTCACCGAATGAACTGTGTATATTACGAGTAAACGATACTCGCGAGGAACTCGTACCCATCGCTAGTAATCTCCACCTTGTTATGGCTGAAAGAGCGAAACACAGGACAGAAAAATAATAATGATAGTAAACATGGACGTCGAGACAGGCGTTCCAAACGTTGAAGACTTGTGAGAAACAAATTGTATCGTAAGAATCAGCGTTCGTAAAAGATTCGCATCCAACGACAGCGTCTTCGATCAGTAAATATCTCGTAGTTGAAGGATGAACAACAGGTTCCAGCGTTTCTAACGAACAAGATGTTCACATCCAAGCGAAATGTTGGTCTCAACCATCGTATTCGATCCAAGGTTCCACCGGAGGGTTTCTCGTGGGAATCGGAGGGAGCGCGTTGTTCGCGAGCGGCTCGTAGCCATCGCTGGGCATCGCTACCTCGCACGCTACCATGATGCGTAGGTGTTTCCGGCCGGGTGAAGCACGGGCATCTGCCCGGTCTCTCTCCGCGCCCGCAACAACCACGCAACAGAGCGAAAGAGAGAAATGGGGACGTTTGAGAGAAAGGGATGAAGAACGAGACAGAGAAACAGGGGGAGGGGGAAGAGAGAGAGACAGAGAGGGAAAGAGAGTGCGAGGAGGGGGTACCGAGCGACGAGAAGCAGAGAGGAGAAGAGAGGAACGAGCGAGTAAGGGAGCCGGGCGAGCAAAGCGAGAAAAATAGAGTTTGCCTGGCGGGCGAGCGAGTGGAAAAGCAGGATGCGAGAGGAAGGACGGCGGATAAAGAAAGCGTAGCTGGATAGAAAGGGACGGAGAAAGGGAGAGCAAGAGAAAGACCGACGGGGAAGAGAAAGAGAGAGAGAGAGAATGCTCGGCCGGAAGCAGTTACTCGTGCGATATAACGAAAATATCAGGCGTCCGTTTCGCAATCGGCCTACCCGTGTTCGTCGAGTTTAATATAGAACGCTCGCACGCCCTGTCGCGAAAACATCACGCTAACGTCGCTAAACGCACGCCGCTATCGCGCGTCCATCCTGTTGTACATACATATATCGAAAATCGCTGTTCCTCCTCGATCCGATCCGATCCGATCGCTGCATCGCTAGTCGTCCATACGAATTCGCTTTGCACCGGTCCGCTCGAATGCACGACGAATCCTCGAACCGGTGACGCATCGAACTACCATCGATGAATGACGATCGTAGTTGGCCAACGAGGCTACTACCACCCACCTGCCAGCGACATTCGAATTTCAGTTCTGCTTGCTCCGGGGCGAACGCACCAGTTACCTATACTTTTTAGAAATTAAGAAAAATAACACAAAGTACCCAGTATTACTTTATCTTTAAAAATAACATTGATTCTTTGGGGAAAAAGCCTGCCAGCTTGTTTTCCTGTGGTCGACGATAGGTCGCGAACCGCGCGAACGTTCCCATCGGCCACGTCCCTTCGACTCTCGAATCTCATGGATGACGTTCCGTGACCTCGGTCATTCTAATCTCTCCCTCTCTCTCTTTCTCCCGCGTTAATAAATTTTCGCGCAACCTATCTGTACGGAGCGTGGCTTAATCTGCCCTGCTAGATCGTAAATCATATTCGTACAGCCGATGGGTCTTTCTCGTCGATCCCTCTCCTCGTGACCTTGCTTCCTCCGCTATCCTGATGCGATAATAAATTCATACGGCGGATCTCTGTAAAATCTCTCTCATTCCCTCTCCCTTTCCGCTTCTCCTTTTCTGCTGACACGGCTACGAGCCGCTCTCCCCTCTTCCTCCCCTCTTCCTCCCCACTCCATCTTCCTCGTCACCGGATATTTCGCCGATTTAATTCGCCACCCGATAAACCTGACCAACCGTAAAACCGTTCGGAGGACGCGGATACCATCGCAGGTTGCTTATCCTTCCATCCGCGCGCGCGCGCGATTCCGGCGTATTTTGAATTATTAGAAAGTTCGAGGGAGTGGTAAGTAGACAGCGGATTTTTATGCATTTGTGAAGAAATTACAGTACAATATTGTAACGTTGGTTTTAAAGTAAAAATATCAGTAAGGGATGAAATCAATTTTTATTTTATTCCTGCTTGTCACAATCAATGTAAAACATTTTTATTTTGCATGAAGATCCGCAGTCTAGCGATGAGAATTGAAGTTTTCGAAGCGCCGATGCTTCAAAATCTTCGACCTTCGAAAGAAAGTAACAGCCCTGCTCCGGTTTATGTACCAAGCAATATCGTGTGATGCATATATTGGTTACCTCCGGGAGCGTATCCCCCGCGATATTAGCGAACCGCCAATCGATAGTTAAGACGTTCGCGGAACGACACAAGAAATATGAAGCGACTCTCGGAATACCGCGGCTTTTCCGCGAACGGCCGCCCTATCAATCTTTATTCTTTCCACGGCCCCGTATTATTCGCCCCGGGATTTTTGCGTTTCCGGAACGATGCGCTCCCCGGATGCCTTCCACGTACAATGACCGTCTCTATTAGATCGCGCGTACGAGGCGCATCGAGCTTCGTCCCTTTTTGCCAATCGCCAGCGAGGTTCCTCCTCATCGAAACGCGTCCCGATCTAAAGCTACGTGCTCCGTGGGTAAATTTTTCCCTTGGCGAGCAACTATCAGCACGCGCTACGGCCATAAATATGTAGCGAGATAAATTTAAATGTCTTTTTTGCTCGATCGGCTTTTCGCGCCTTTTTGGAGGCAGTGATGAATACGTGAACAGCGAGCGTATCCAATTTCATTTTTACTGCCCGAGACGTCAAAGTTCAATGTATGAAGCAGACTGTGGATCTTAACCCCTTGCCCTACGATTTATTTTACGGTTTCAGTGATTAGAACTTTTTTGTAGATCATAATTTCATAAAAAAGGAGTAATCTTGTAACCATTGTATGCCTATACGTTCTTCAATAGCTGCACATTAACAAAACCAAAATTGAATTTTATTTCGGTTTGATGGAAATTATTGACATACAGTTTTATCAGATTCTGTTCAGAATCTTCATCCTGAGTCATACACGATATTGTAAGGCAAGGGGTGAACGCGAAATAATTAAAAAATTTTATAAAAAAAAATTAAACCGACTTCGAAAAAACGCATAAAAAGTATGATATAATTTCCATTTAATTTATGTGAATACACAAGAACTTGAATACGATGCAATCTTTTCGGAGGCGGCGCAAAATTGAAAATTTTCGACACTGGAAATTATGAAAATCCTTAAATTCTTCTACAATACATAGAAAAAAAAGCGAAAAAAAGGCACATACAGATGGAATTGAGTAGCCTCCTCCTTTTTCGAAGTCGGTTCAAAAATTGTCTGCGTCGATTGCAAGAAACAGAAACCAAATGGAACATTATTCTTTTGGGTACTTTGGGATTATCCCGTCGACCATTCTCGCCAAATATTTAATGTATATAATGTTACATAAAATAAAATTTTAAATTATTATGTATATTATTACAATATATATATTTTATACATGTATTATAACCTCTTTCTCGATGGGATAATCCCAAAGTACCTTATTTTGATAATTTTTCAACAATTTTGAATTTCATCTGCACAATTTTCCTATAAATGCATAAAGATCCGCAGTATACTAATGTGTTTTTCGTTAAGCTGTTTATCACGGTATTGGACGCAAAGAGCTCGATAAGCGCGCGAACTTGGGGCTTCGAAGGAGCGCACTTTTCGAAATCGACTAGCTATCGAGCGTCAGATACTGTGAGATTGGTAACGAGCGATTAAACGTACAGCAGCCGGATTACAGGCGGGTGTGAGCGTGTCGCGCGCGGACTAAACGGTGCCCTTATCTCCGTGCCTTCACGACCGTTCTTTCATTAACGATCGCGTCGTTATCGGGACGTATCGAGCGGAAGGCACGCCAGCCACAAGCGAGCGATCTCAACCGCGAGGGGATGGGGATACGACACTTTTTCGTCGGTTTTCTCCCCCCGGGTTTCGTTCACATCCGCTCCTCCTCATCGCTCCTCACCGCTCCGCGTGCATCCTTCGTCGAAAGCGATACGATAAGTAGCAGGTATCGCATTGTGCAGCACGGTGCAGCGCGGTGCATCACGGTGCGGCGCGAGCTCGCAACCGAGCCGAGCTGATTCGCGCCGTGAAATTATCCCGTCGCTGGTACGCGCCTACATTGTATCGGCCTGGAAACTAGTTTCGAGCGGAAAAGGGTTAAAGGACGTCACCGGTAGCGTTGACTTCTTCGAACGTGGTTGAACGAGCCGTTGTGGCGAGGCGAGACGAGACGAGACGAGGCGACGCGAAAGCAAGAGCGAGCCAGGCCAATCTTCCCTCGTTGATGCGTTCGTTCGAGCGGAGAGGAAGGGATAAGTAACCGGAGGTAGCGATGGCTTCGAGCCGACGCACAGTATATTTCGATCATTTAGGGGAACTTCTTTCCGAAATTTAAAATTTTTAGAAAATTGCCACGCTTATGTTAACTTGCCGTGTTGTTGTTGTTGATGTTGTATGCGTCAAATCTTGTGATCGAATTTTAAACCTTTGTGGTGACTCTGCGGCGCCAGTAAACATAGCCATACCATTATTCAAAACAGTTCGAACATTATTAAATTCGTCTGTAATCTATAAACTGTAAAAAGCTCAACTGTTGTATGAGAAAACAGGTCCAGTTCGATGTGCATGATGTAAAAAAGATGACACAGAATAAGAATGATCTGGGTTGCCAGAAATGTCCTGATTTTCCAAAGTTTTAATCTACAAAGAGTCCAAAGGGTTAAACTACACTGAAAGTGTACATCGAAGTCCTGTCTAGTCAGATACGAAAACATACGTTGCGTTTATTTGCGTCAATGAGAGTTTTCGTTCTTAACAGAGCCTTTCGAGAACAAATTTAACAAATTTTCATTTCAGCGTTGTGTAAGAAATAAGTATATAAACCACTTGGAAAGTTACCTGGAAGACCTAGTACTTTGAATTTCGAGGTTTCGAAGGGTTCTTGTATCTCGTTGAAATTTGAATTCCCAAAAATTTGGCTACAAAACGCGGGCTCACAAGCTGCGACGCTACGGCGAATCGGACCCATCGCTATCCCGAGGCTCTTTATACAGCTAAATCGCTCGCAAAACTCGCAACAGAGGGAATTGAATGGCCATCGCTAACCGGATGAGGCCGAAGGCGAGAGGGTGGGGGCAGAGGGGGGATCGGTGTACAGGTCTCGGCTTCGAAGGTGGAGCCGAGCGGTGGGGAAGAGGCCACTTCCGGTCACGTGACAACACTGGACCAGCCAGCCTGCCACTTTGCTCTCTTCTTATTTTCGGCTCGGTGATCCCTCTCCCTCTACCCCTCGGCGAAGCCCATGAATCCCTCTGTGCCCCTCTGTGACCCTCTGTACCACGCTACGAAGCCGAGCCGAGACGAGCTGAGCCGAGCCGAGGATCGAACAGAACCGCAGCCACAGCCGCAACTCGGCGTCATCCTCTTTTTCTTTCTCTTCTTCTTGATTAACACGAACCGTCACGAATCGGTCACGAACAAGTGAAACAGATGGCCGGCCGTGTTTTCTTTCCTTTCTCCTCCTCTTTCACGTTCGTTCCTCGTGCGCCGCCGCCGCGCCGCGCCGCCTGGAATGTTCAATTTATGCGCCGACGCGCTAAACTTCCGGACCGGAAGTCGTCCCAGAGATCGTTCCTTCCCCGCTCGCTCCGCTGGTTTTCTTCGCCGCCCTCGTTCGACGTGGTCGCCGTTCCCCCGAGATCGTTTCGCAACCTTGTTCGTAGCCGCTGATCGAAACGCGGTTCCCAAATCGAGCTTTATCGATTATTCCCGCCGCTATCTCTCTTACTAGTTCTTCAAATAGTTTTGTCATTGCCTCCACCCATCACACTTTAGAACGCGAACAACCATGCATGGAAACACACCGGATCTAATAGTTTAACTTTACCGAACTATGAAAGTAACAGACACATGTTACCTTATAAAAATGACAGGATTTCACTTATTTAGACTTTAACTTGAAAAGCTGTCGCAGCTAGGCTTTCGAATAATGCAAATCACGCCTCGTAAACGTAAAAATAGGACTTTCTTCTTCTCTTTTATTTAAGAATCTAATTCCCCTAAATGATCGAAATATCACACTGTTTTTCGCAACCCTTGCAAACATTTTCCAAGTGTCTCTTACCCTTTTCCTTCTTCCAGTCGCCGGGAAACGCTTCGTTTAGGAGCAAGTATAGGAGAAGTCCGAGAAGGATTCGACAGATGTCTTTGGAATAAATGTCTCCTAGTAGTGCTCGTGTTATTATACTTATTATTATTAATATTATCATTGTTACTAGCAGTATATGTACAAACGGAAATGACGTAGCAGATCGATGACACTTTAGAAACGAAACATTGTCGTGTAAGAACGCGTATTTGGTGTGGATACAAAATCAGGCCGGAAGCGAGATACGACTAAAGTCGATCGAAAATTGAAGCTGTTCGATGGCTGTTCGACTGTTGATCGTACCAAAAGTTTTGACCAGCGAGGTGGATTTTTCGATGCGGCACAATTTCAAGGGAACACCACGGTTTCGTCCTCGTTAGCGTCGCGCGATTTGGAAAGCGGACATCGTTTCTGATTGGCTGGCGTCTCCGCTGCTCGGAGAGACAAAGAGGAATGCTATTGAACGCGCTGTGAAATAACTTTGAAATAACGTTAAAACATTTCTGGCCAGAAAAATCGGGTTTCCAGACCGTAGCGCGCCGACGAAGGAAAAACCGTGTTTAGGGTAGAATCTCGTTTGGCGATAAACGATGGCCAGGTTTACGGGACGCCGTGGAAGGTTCTCTCTCTCTCTCTCTCGGCGTCTACAAGGAAATAACATTTTATTTGAAACATTTCTCTGTACAGCATATATAATCCAAGATGTTTGACCAGAATTACTTCTTACCCCGCACCACTCACGGGATATACTATTTACATTCGCCCTGTCATCGAGTCGAACGGATTCACATTGCGGAAGTAGGAACGCGGCTTAATGCTACGCGTCCACAGGAAACGCGTCACGCTCCCGAGAGAGTACGTTCGAGAGTAGAAAGGCTTAGGCGAAACGCTGCGTATTCATTCCACGCTACGAAGAGCGACCCTACGACAACCGGCGAGCGAACTTCGCTTGGTCTTCGAGTCGAGCTACGCGGATTCGTTCTTGTTAACTTCTTCCATAGCTGTCTGTGTGCTCGTTTCTGTCGCAGCGAGAGAAGTAGCAACCTCGTGGACAGAGACTGACGCGTGACTCGACTCGAAGCTGTTCGCCCGAGTTCCCGCTCGATGCTCGCGGATTTGGGACTGCGTCGAAGTTATATACTCTTCGTGTCTTACAAGAAGTCCCTCGGGACGGCACTGTAGCCAATAATTCGGCTCGAACCGAAAGTGTCAGTGGAATGGACAATCGGACGGCTTGCCGCCGTAATCCTTTCGATTTCCTGCCAGGAGATTCTTGCGAGACACGGAGCGTACATAGTACATTGTTGGTATAGGGCGTCCCTTCGTTAGAGTCCGCAAGGATCGAACGGAGACTACCTCAGCGACCCGGCGAGCCTGTGAACAGAGTTTCTTCGAATTGACTCCTCTTTAAATTTCCGCTCACGGTCCCGCGGGCCGCATCGAACGCGACACAGAGCTTCGTCGCTGGATCCGGACGGGCCCGTGTCGCGTTGTGCGTCGCGTCCTTTCCTCGGTCCTCGTAAAGGCCCCTCTTCGCCGTCCGTCCGCGCTTCTCGGCGGCCTTACAGTCGCGTAACCGCGCGCGTACACACGCAACATTCGTTCATTCTTACCGAGAAGAGCGCGCGTTATCTCTCTCTCTCTCTCTCTCTCTCTCTCTCTCTCTCTCTCTCTCTCTCTCTCTCTCTCTCTCTCTCTCTCTCTTGTGTTATGACGCTACAGACAGTAGCCCCGTGAAAACGTGTGCACGCGTGTCCCGTGGATTGTGGATCGAGACCGGAGGAAAACGCTCGGAAACGCGGACAATGCTTCTTTTCAGAGCATCTTTTCTCCCTCTCTCTCGGTAACAACTTCCTCTCTGCTCGCGTGCTCTCTCCTCCATCTCTCTTTCTCTCTCTCTCTCTCTCGTTCGCTCTCTTCCTTCTTTCCTCGGTGGTCGATTAACGCGCGGCAGGCCTCGACTATCTCGGACCGTCAGTCGAATCGAACGATTCTTTGAATACTCCTTCGCTCCGTCGTTCTCCCCTATTCGCGTCGCTCTCGTTCGCATTCTCTCTATCAATCCCACACGCACACATGCACACACGTGTCCCCCCTCGCCGTTTCTCTCTCTTGTCTCTCCTCCTGTTCCTTGCTGCTCGATCAAACATCCTCGCCCATAACGCTACACGCGAATATTCTATTTTACTCGGCGACGCGCACACACACACGCACACACACACAGCCATGAATAAATTAACCGTAGAAAAGTTTCCTCTTTATACAAATGTAATATACAATGTACATGTCTATAGATCTACGCGTATACAGGGTGTTCGCGTTGCAGTCGGCATCGCATCGTCGCCGTTCCTCCGGTGAACGGTGAGGAGGGGAAGAGTGGGAGGAGCGGAAGGTTCCCCGATTTTGCCAAATGCGCGCGGATTATCGCGTGATCCAACGATTTTTTTGTTTTCGTTTCCTCGCGCGCTCCGAGGAAACCGGAAGAGGAAGAAAGGATCTGTCGTCGGATACGAGCGATCATTCACTCACTCTCTCTCTCTCTCTCTCTCTCTCGCTCTCACTCTTTCTTTCTTTCTCTTTCGAGCAAATAAATTAAAATTGATCGTCGATCGATCTCTCGAGGAAAGGGACTCGACACGCAGTTCGAAAATGCGTCGCGCGACAAAACGTCTGCTCTAGAAAATGGCGGAGATTCTTCCTCTCCTGTTTTCTTCTCTCGCTCATTTCGCCGCTCATTCACGAGGGACGCGATGGGCGACAATAACGCGGACACGCCGTACGTCGCACACATACAAACACACCCGTTCATGCATTGCAGACACATAGGACTCTCGTACACGCATTTACACCGCACTCGTACATATACACATACGTTCGTTCGTTCGTTCGTTCGCTCGCTTGCACGCGTTTAATATACTTTAGCGTTTCTCCCATTTACCGTCTTCCCCTCTCTCTCTCTCTCTATTACTCGTTCTCCCACTCGCAAGCAGGCTCGCTAGTTCTCTCCGTGTGTGCGCGTACTATTTATATATTTAATCGTGTACAGACCTATCTATACGTAAGTGGTATGTCTCTGCGTAATACGGACGCTCGCGTACCTTTCGTCAACCTCTTTCTCGCCCGCTCTGCTCCCCCTTCGCTCTAATCTTTCCCGTTCCCTCTGTGTCATCCTGTTTCTCTCCCATTACCCTCTTTCGCCCCCTATACTCCGTGCCTCCCACTCGTTCGTCGCTCTATTTCTCTCGAAACGCATACCCGACCATACACGCACGCAAACACTCACGCATTCACGCATTCGCTCGCTCTCTCTCTCTCTCTCTCTTTCTCTCTAACTCTCTCGTCTTCTCGTTTCCATTCTCATGGAAGAGAATAATAAATAATGAAAACACTCGCGACATCGTCGGACGCGGGCGAACGCGTCCCGTCCGACTTTTACTCTCCAACGTGTACATAATATAATCGTTTCTCGACTTAAATGCAACTGCTTGTACTTGATGCGATTCGCTTTGCTCCCTTCTCGCTTCTCGCTATCCTTTCCCTCTGTCTCTCTCTCTCACACACGCGCGCACACACACACACATTCTCCCTCTCCCCCGAAAAAAAGTCACGAGTCCCGGACGAGACGACTAGAAGCCTAGAGAAAGAGTCTAGAGTTCCGGGGTGACCGGGTCGAGCAACCTCTTCTCCGGGTCCCTCGAGTCCCCGATGTCGCTCGTGATCGGATGATGCCTGCCGGCTGCGGCGTTGTTGCCCTGGTTGTTCGGGTTGCACCTGCAACCCTGAGCGGCGTGTCGGGCGTAGCAGAGTTCGCACAGGGCCACGCAGCCCTTGAACGGCCAGTAACAAAGCAGGCAGGGCATCAGGAGGGTGAGGGCGCCGAGGCAGGCCCACCTGGACACCTTCTTGTTGCCGGTACAAGAGCACGGCTCGTCCGCGCAGCTTCCGGCTGCCTCGCCGTCGATCCCGCCTGGTCCGCTGCCGTCCACACAGTGATAGAAAAGTCCTTTCACGCAACAGAGGCAGGACGCGTAGTCGAGGATAGTGTCCGCGGAACAGAAGCACTTGTTGTCACACAACCACTTACTCGGCAATGGCGGCGGTTCCCGGCACGACTCGCACCGGCACCTGCCGCAGAAATTGCACATGATCGACAGGCCGGCCGGATCGTAGGTCCTCGAGACGAGACTGTTCGCCGGCTCTTTCGTAAACGAGACCGGCTGCTTGGTCACGGTGTTATTACCGATCGGGCCAGTGTTCGCTGTGGACGCGCCCGTCGTCGCGTTCGCCCCCGACCCGACATTCGAACCCACCCGAAACGCTTGTAGATTCCTGATCGATTGCAGCCGATGATGCGTACCAGCCACCAAACCATCGGATCCAACGAGACCCTTCTGCCGATGCTGTCTCCTCTCGATCTTCGGACAGTCTCCAGTGGCCAGGCGTTTCTCGTCGTCCAATCGACGACGCTCCTGGTTCAGACAGCAATGCTTGAAAGGCGCCTCGACGTACTCGTTAATCGTTCGCTCGCCGTCCGGCCGAGGCACGGTCAAGCTCACCTCGCCGATCGGACTTCTCGGCGGAGTATCGTTCGCGCTACTCGACAGCAGAGCTCCTCTAGGACTCGCGGTGGTCGTCGTCGTCGTCGTCGTCGCGGTCGTCGTCTCGTTCGACGCATCCGCGTTTCGTGCTCTACTTCGGAACGTGTTGGACAGAGGACTCAACGGCACGGTCACCGCGATCCTTGTATTCGACGACGGGATGTTTGTTGGGGAAACATTACCGGCTGGTGGCAATCGCGGTGGTGGGAACGGCCGATTGTGATCGTGCACGCGAACTGGCTGGACGATCTGCTGAATCGTTCGGCTGGAGGTGGTGTGCGCGTCCACGTCGTCGGCATTGTTGGTCGCCGTATCGGCGGTCGTCGCGAGGTGGCTTTCGAGACCGTTTCCCGCGGTGATCGCGTTCGCTTGCGAGGAGGGTGGCCGCGAGAGCGGCGGTATCGCATTGTTCTGCGACATCGGCCGACCGGATCTCAGTCCAAGATGCTCGGCTTGGTAGCAAGCAACTGCGTCCACGAGACGGTTCCGGTGCTCCTCCTTCTTCTTCGCCTCCAGCTCTTCCTCCTCCTGCCAATGATTCGGGAAATGAACACCAACGGTGATCCCACCTGTTGCTCCTTCTCCTCCTCCTTCTCTTCCTCCTCGTTCTCCTTCTCTGGCTCTTCCCGACGCTGTAGATCCTCCTCCGATTCGATTCGACGACGAGAACACTCTTCCGGATGATCCTGTCCCCGCTCTTCTCGTTGGTGGCGAGGATGGCGACGATGGTGACGTAGAACCGCGAACCGACAAAGCCGACGACGACGATGCCCGCTCGCTAGCCCATTGTTCAATGGCTCTCGCTGTATCTGGAGTATGGTGCTGCTGGTATTGTTGTTGTTGTTGTTGTTGTTGCTGCTGCTGTTGATGATGATTCGTTGTTGACTGAGTTGGGGTAGTGAGTGTCGCCTCGTTGATCCGCACTGCCCAGCCCGCGCGAGGTGGTGGCACTCTCGACAAGGGCGTTCCATTAGCGAGGATGGTGTTCGGTAATTCTCCGCGTCCGCTTCCTCTCGCCCTCGCGACACGCGCTTCATCCCCACCTGGAAACGGGAATACATTGTTTAATACATCTCGTCTATCCTTATTCTTCTCGCGGAACATTTATCCATCCGAATTTATCGAATTTATTCGTCGAATTATTAGACAGCGGATTTTACGGATTTCTGACGGAAATGAGCAGGTGTGATTTCAAAGATTAAAAACGTTAGACGAATTTTAAAATGCTTTTATATCATTCTCAAGCTATTGAACGTATTAAGAGGGAAAATCAATTTCTATGTCACTCCAGTTTGTTGGAATTCACAGCCGGAAAATCTTATCAGTCTAATCATTTGACAGCGGATGTTCGTGCAAAATAAAAATTGTCTGCATCGATTGCAACAAATACAAATCAAGTAGAATGTTATTTCCTTCCTTAGTAAATTTAATAGATGAAAAATAATATATTGACGTATGGCTTAAGGTTTTTACTGTTTTAAATTACATCCACCCATTTTTGTCATAAAATCCGTAGTCTATTGATTACATTATTGATTCATTACGTTACATTGATCGAGTTCATTGCTTGTATCGAATTCTCAAGGTGCGACACGATGGACTGCGACCAAATCGCGAATATTCGTGCGCATCGGCGAATAGCAATGGAGGATTAAAATGATTTTCGAGGATCGTTCAGGGTGTTTCGCGGGACAAGTCGAAAGCGATATTCGGATCACACCTTCCCGAGCCGTGAACGATGCCTAATACGCGGCTGGCTCGCTACCTACGTGGCATCGAGGTAGGTTTGGTCTGGGTACGTGGGCGCGAACGCGATGCGAGTGGGCCGTGCACCGCAGTTTCTTGATTCAGTGGTCACCGGCCCACTCGGAGCGCCCACAGTTCTGGAAGAACCGAGCGTTTTGTTCGGCCGCGACCAATCGTGTCCTCTCCGCCTATCCGCGTTGCCTCGGCGAATTCGTTGCTTCTCTCTCGCGCGGACATCCTTCTACGAGCAAAATTTCTCTCGCGCTTTCGCTCTTTCTCGGTGACGCGAGTCCCCGATGAAAGAATTCGCAAACACAGCCGATGTACTCTATCGGCCAGGAGTTAGGGCTGTTGCTTTTCGAAGATTCGAAGGGAACTTCAAAGTGTACGAAGTTTCGAAGCCTCGAATCAATCTTTCAGCTGTGCTGGCGTGTGTTCGTTCGAAATGCAGGGGTGTCTGTAATTGTATCAAATATAACCTAGCAGCGAAATCTCGAAGATCAAACCTTCGAAAACTCTGTTTCTTTTAATCCTCCTCTTCGAGAATCTAGAATATTTTCGGGTTTTCGCACGTTTCTACCATCGGCACACGTCCTCTATGATCAGAGGCAGACGAGCAGTTTCCCGGTCTACGGAAAGATTCGTTCGGGAACCGCGAGTGCCGCGGACAACATGGACAACATTAAATCCACCTCGTAAATCCGTTCAACACCGGGTCTGTCGACCCACTCTCCAGGTGCCTACGGAACTGGAAGAAACGAACGACGTTGGTTCGCACAAGACCGATCGCGCGCGCGTCCTACACGCATCCGCTGTGTAGGTACAAACCATGATCGTGCGACGATGCCGGCGCGGCGCCCCGACGCTTGCGAAACCGAATACATTAACTTCCTGTGCTCTGCTATTCAATCTTCCCCCTTTAGGAAGCGAGACCCGCCAATTTACACGGTGTCTCGGGTTCGAGCGCCGCAACCATCGAAACCATCCGAGCAATCAAAAGTTGAATAATACCGGCGCGCGATTATTCAAAAAACAAGATCGTGTGATGTATCGTTCAAGCGATTCGCTTTCGAATAGCGTTCAACTCGAACACGTGCGAGAAACCACGAGCGTGAGCGGGTGTGTTCGTGAGGAAACAGGAGGCCCATTCACAGGGTGCACTCGGAAAGGAATGCGCGGCCTATCGGCGACCGACTGCCATAGGTCAGAGAGCTTTTAGCGGCCGTATACGACCGACCACAGATAAGAGAAACGTTTCGCGAGCTTCAACAGCCGGTGTACACGACCGCCGAATCTCTCCTTCCCTTTCTTCGCTCTATCTGTCGTCTCGCGGAGCCAAGATATTACGCCGATTTTCTCGTTGCTCCGAGGTTTTGACCATTCCCGCTAATGGCCTCCCCGGGACGATCGCTCGAAACGTCCGCGGTTATTGCAACGGCTCCGCGTCAATCGTTTTCGGCTTCTCGAGAACGTCCGAGAAGTAAGACTCCCACTTTCTGAGTTGCGTCATTTCAACAGTTGTGCTGAATTGTGCTAGGTTGTGCCACGTTGTGCTCGAATATTAAAATTTTGATACAAAAATGCGATAAAAAGGAGAGATAAACGATTCTAGAGTAGCCCTCCACTTTGAATTTTTCCAATTTTCCCTGGTTGCGGTAAGTTGTCCTGCATTGTGCTTGAATATGAAAACCGTACTATCAAAAATGAGCTAACAAATAGAGGAAAACGGTTTTTAGAGTAGTCCCCACTTTCATTTTTTGTAATTTTCCCTGGTTGCGCTAAGTTGTGCTATATTCTGCTCGAATATTAAAACTGTAGTATCAAGAAGGCGATAAAAATTAGAGTACTACGTTAAAAAAATAACAGCGCGGAGCACCCGCGCTTGCATTATCCCAGAATCACGATAACGATCGATCGATCGCTTCCTCGATTCTCGCGCGTTTCTGCGGAACCTCGTTCAGCCGAACGTGTCGGGGAGGAGTACGACAGAGGAGAGGGGGGACAACGTTTTGTTGAGGCGAGGGAATTTTCATTGAAAAGGAGACAGAGTTGAAAGGAAGTTGCTCGCAGGCGCGAACAAATCGTTTTGTCACGGTAGCCCCGAGGCATTCGTGCAACGGTGCAGCCGCGTTCCGAGGAAAGATCGTTCGCGCAGGCGTCTTGGCCTTGCAGCGTGGCTTCGACTCAAAAAGTCGGCTCTAGAAAGCTACAGAAGAATATTGTTTGAGAAAGCTACGACGCGGTCGTGCCTCACGACTCCAGCGGGCCCTTACGAGTCCATCTAAGAAAGTTCTGTCGTATTTTAAATGAGCAGGTAATTTTGCTTGCGAATCAAAAGCACGTGTTGCTAGTGAGTGATCGGGAAACAGGAATTGACAGGTTATCTGAGAGATGGCAACGAGTCGTTACAAATAATGGAAATTACATCATTTCTTCCTGGACCATTTCCATTCGCTATGATCGTTGAAATCTTATGGATATGAAATACAAAATACCTGAGTATTTTGAATAACGGTGCAGCAATTTTTCGTGGCTCCAACCTAATTTCTTTTCGGTTGACTCAAAGATGGAATTTCCTTATTTTTAGGACTTGAGGGGACCCTTGCCTTCTGCATTCGTTATTCGTTTGCAAAGGAATAATACTCGACCGTAGACGATTCTAGACGGTTCTGAAGAAATTGGAAGACTGGCCAACGTTCAAGGAACAATGCGTTGCCTCAGCTTTTCGACGACAATGCCAGCCGACTGTCGCAAATCTTCCGAGGAGGTCGAATCGCCGACGATTCGAGGAGCGAAACGGGGAGAACGAGTTGTGAACCAGTCGTAGACGAGCGTGGAACGGCGAGAGCTTTCGAGGATGATTGCTAATCACGTAATTGTGACAGGACGATTGGTTTGGCAATATCCGCGTGCCGGTCACGACGCCGATATATACCGCGTCCAATATTTCGCGTGCGGTCACGTTCCGCGTTCGTTTAACGTTCCCGATTGTCTCGGCGCGCTTCGAATGATAACGAGGAGACCGTTCGCTCGCTAGCTCATTGTTTTTCGCGACCACTCGATCGCAGACACGAAACAATTTATTTTTCATCGATAACAAACCAACCTCGAGTCGGATATTCGGCACCGCGACGGCAATTCCTGTAGTACATAACGAGTTTAATCATCCGTATTTAAAAACATGTATAAAACCTTCCGATCAGTTTCCAGAAACGTAGGCCGCTCCCGAAAAATTCCGAAGAATGTTTAACCGACGTTCCGGCACGGATACCCTCCCTTTGATTCACGGCGGAAACGCTCGAGATAAGACCGGACGTGCTTCCTCGCCGCAGCACGTTTCCGTACGATCGCGTTATCCGGTGCCGCGGAACGAGCGATAATATCGTTCATGTTTACCAGAAAAACTTGACAACCTCGAAACCCGCAAACCGACGATTCCGAGTTCGGAAGTTGAATTTCGATTTAAATTGGGTTAGTGAATTAATAACGCGCGAAACCACAGATAAATAGTAAAGATATAGTTCGCGTAGCTCAGAGACAACGAGCGGAAATGTTTAAATTAATCAATTAGGAGGGAAAGGGAAACTGGGCGATTTAAATGCCAAAATTACGGCGCGCGGTTCGCGTTATCTGGTCGGTCCAGTTCTTCGTAACGAAATCTGACGGAGATACTACGCCTCGGGAGTAACACCCTCGTTACAACTGCTACCACGGTTCGGCTCGATTCCTAATCTTTCGAAGCTTATCTCGCTGGCTCGGGCGGATTTTCTGCGCTCGCAGCAGAGCGTGCAGCGTGCAATGTTCAGGAGACAGCGAACGATTTAGTCTCTCTGTTCGCGAACAAATCGTGTTCCATTCTCTTTCTTCGGAGGCGCGTTCTCTTCCGTTCGAGTTTCCCTGATCAAGCAACTGGGACATTCGTTCTAATGAATATGCTCGGCGCGAACCATCCACGCGACTTTCCATCGGTAGAATTTGAAATTTGAAAGTCGAGCGGGATGGTGCGACTACTTCCGGTGCGGAATTTCTTCTGCCTGTGGTTCGGGGGTTGTTCGTATCGAAGCGACTGATTCCTTTCATGTTAGAGTTTGATATTGCAGGGAAATGCTACAATACCGCGCGTACTGCGTGTAGATAATTGTGTACACGTAACTCTATGACTAGAAACGACAAAGTGGTTTTCCTTAATGGAACGATGTGGTATGTTTGACCGGCGGTAAACTGATTTCAAGAATTGCAAGGGTGCGGAGTTTTTCAATATTCAAGAGCGCTAGATAAAAGCTCAATCTAGGCCGCAGCTTTTGCCTACTGAAAACCCCATCTTTGCATTATTCTACCCCTTTAACCTCTTGCCCTACGATTTATTTTACGGTTTCAGTGATTAGAACCTTTTTGTAGTTCGTTACTTCCTAAAAAAAGGAGACAATTCATATCTAGGATTTTCAAACTCGATTTTCTCGTAAACTAAGCTTTAAATGAAAAAAATAAGGAACCACCCCGCGCCCGCTAGTACATGATATTCGGCCGCACCCTGTATATTCTCTAATTGCATTAACAAAACAAAAGTAGACTTTTATTTCGGTTTAACACTAAAACTAGCACGAGGGGTAACCATTTCAGATTTTTTATTCGACAATTATTAAGATTGTAATCGGTGTTCTCATGGGAATTGATACAATACATTTTCTTAAAATATTTTCACAAAATATAAATAAATTTAATCTTGTCACACTTTTAAAATACCATACACATCAGTCACGTTTGATGATCGGTGGGTTTAGTGGTAAAGGAAATGACTAGCATACATATGTACATATTAGACTCTGTTCAGAATTTTCATCGCGAGTCTGACACGATATTGTAGGGCAAGGGGTTAAGCCTGCAGTTTTGGAAGTGGCAATCGCTGCACACCAACATTATAGACCCCGCAGATTACGTTTGAGCACTGAACGCTCAAAGGGTTGAACTGTCCCGTTTATTTTTACCTAGGGGTGTGCGAGATTCCCGAAAATGTTCGTAATGTTAATATTAATGTTACAATTCCCATAAAATATACGGGATCTCGCGAAGATTTTGGATTCCCGAGAATTTTCGGGATATAGAATAATACAATATTTGGGCCTCCCGAAAGTGTCGTTATTCTTGAAAATTTCGGCAATCCGAATGAAAGGAATATTGCGATTCCTGCAACGCAAGCAAGTAGCGAACGATTATTTTCTACTAAAAACTTGTTTTTCTACACGAAAAAATTTAAAATCTATTCTCTATCTTTTACAATTCATAATCTCATAATAATTTTCCTCCGTTGAACAACTCACGAGATCCCGGTGTTTGGAGTCAAATAAAAAAAAATTACATTGAGATGATGGTTCGGAACATGATGGTGTGATTGTCAATCACTGATTGACTATTCTGCATCCTCCATCGTCAGAATTATCGAAATTCGCAATTACTTTCTACAATATTACTAACATAACCATTCCCGACTAATAAAATATGTAATCTTCGAGAACGCAATGGCTTTCAGATTCTTGTGATTATTGGAAGTATGTATGGAGAAACTTCAAAATGTCGGGAATCACAGATATTTTCAGGAATTCCGAGACTTTCGGGACCCCTATTTTCACCACGTTTTTATTAATTCGCTTTCTTGTCTGTCTGTTTGTCTATTCGGTACAAATTTTTCAATTGATTTCAAACTAACTTTCCGACGAGCTAGAGACCTGTTTTTCACTATTGGACGACCGACGAAGTCGGAAGAACGCGCAGCGAGAATAATATTCCCGATCTCTGGATACATGGCGTGACTTACTGAAAATTCATGGGACCAGCGAAAATCCAGAAAAGAAGGTGGGCTCGTGTAGGGCCAGGGCCGGAGCCGAAGCCGGAGCAATAGATCCTGGAGGCGTGTCCGGTGTATCGAGGGCTCGCGAGCAGAGCAACGGAGGCGCACACCTCCGTTACAGGTCGATTTCGAGTCCCGGCTCGGCGTTACGAACGGATGTCTATCTGGGGGCTTCCTCGAATTCCAGGGGGATGGGAGAACGAGCCGGCGCGACTCTCATCGGTCTTGTCCTCCCGCTCCCGTGCTCATTTCCCGTCCGCTAATGTTTCCGGGTGTGAATCGGGACAGGACGATATCCTCTCTCTCTCTCTCTCTCTCTTCTCCGATGAGATTGCACACTGGCGACGACACGACACGACACGGCACGAAAAGAGAGGAAACACAACGACACAGAGAAGAGCGTCGTAAGCGTCACGCGCACCACCAAACGACACCGACGAGTCCGAGGGGACGTCCGCTCGAGGCCGTTACACGCATCTCTCGGCGCGTCCGTAACTTCCGGCGGATATCGTGCGTCTCGCTGCCTCCGACAACGGGACTTCCCCTCCAACGGCGCGTTCCAACTTCACCGGTGGGCGGGGAGCGAACTCTGAGAATAGAGTGTCGGTAGTCTCATCGCCCGATCAGCCTCGATTCGCAGAGTCAATGTGTGTGTGTGTGTGTATATGTATGTATGTATGTGTAAGAGAGAAAGATAGAAAAAAAGAGAACGAGAGGGAGACCCAGAGAGCGTGTAAGAGAGTATCGTTCACGAAGGGAGCCAGATGACAACGCAACGACGACGGAAGCGTGCGCGCGCGCGCTCCCGCAACACGCGGCCAACGATGAATGGACGTGTCTCTCTCTCGAGGTTCGGGCCGAGCCGGGTCGGGTCGGGTTGACCGATGTCGGCGAGACACGTCAAAGAGACCGAAAGACACGCGACGACTGTTGGCGAACGACTGACAACGAGCTCGCCGTCACCGAGTCGAAGTCGAGGTGGAGAGCCGTCGGCTTGGTGGTGGGGGTGACGGGACCGACGGCGATTGGCCGCGAGCGTAACCTGCTCGATCGGTGGGGGTAGCCATTAATTGCGGAGGGGGATGGGCGCGCGCGAGACCGCGGGGACGAAAAGGGAACGACCGAGAGCCAGTAGGACGAAACGGCGGGGGAGGGAGGGGAAAGCAGGAAGAGAGAAGGTGGGAAGGAAGCCATGAATGGCGACGTTCGGGCGAGGGGTCGAGAGGAGAAAAACTGGTGTGCACGTGTTTGTGTGTGTGCGTACGCGCCTGCACGATTGCTGTGTGTGTTTGTGTTCGTATGCGTGCGAGAGGAACCGAGAGCACCGTAGAAACGCACGGAGGGCAACAGAGAAGGAATGAGAGGGACTGAGAGAGAGAGAGAGAAAGAGAGACGAGGGCCGCGGTCGGTCGAGTTCCGTGCACGGTATGCCATCTGGCGATATCGTGGCCAACGACTCGTTCGCAACACGAAGCTTTTTATGAATGGGCGGAAGCTATCATTGAAGCTTTAGATTGAATGAAAACATTACCTATGTCGTCACACCGTGTACACCACCGGCGGCGTCGTCGCGGTGACAGTGACGCTCTTCGGACGCCTCGCTGGAGACCTCGCGATCTACCCGCCCATCGTTTTTTCAATCTTTATGCTTTTTTCACTCTCTCTCTCTCTTTGTCTATTTATCTACGCTCTCTCTGTCGCGCGGCACGAGCAATTCCCTATTGGCAACGTCGAAAGCTAAGCCGTCGACCGGTGTAAGGAACTTCTCGGCTCGGTACTGATCCGCGTGTCGTCGAACGAATTTTCATACCGGTTTCGCGGCGTCGATCGGCCGAGAGAACCCGGTCGACAGAAAAATCAGCCGGAAACGAACACGCAAAACCACTTTGGCGCTACAGTTTTGCCAAGCCGATTATCGCGTCGCGCGTAAACAAATATGAAACGCGCGACACGCTCGTAGGAGGAGCGGTCGGAAATCGGCTCCACGATTGTGAGGAATATCGGAGGGGAATCGAGATTGTTCGATATTCTTCGGTCCGGGTTGTCGAAAATTCCCGAGGGAAACGCTCGAGATCCATTTCCGCTCGCCGCGAACGCTACGTAGAGGAACAAGCGGGGTACCGTTACCGTTTAATCGCCATGCCATTCTGAAGCCGCGGGAATCGTTCGAGACCGTTAATTAACCGGGCTCGCATCGTCCAGCGAGTTTATTCGATCGCCGCCGCCATCATCCTCGCCCACGCGATCCCGCCGCCTCTAGTTTCATTATTCGGGACGCGGCAGATGTCTCGTTAATACCGATTCGAAGGTCGTCGCTCGAATTTATCCCGATCGAACGCTGTCCTCCGTTCAACTATAAAACCCCGTTCGGACATTTTCGTTCACATCTGTCCGCGCGGACCAACAATCTGAAACAAAAATCGCGCGGTTTCAGCCGTGCCTGAACGGAGTCTAAACGAAATGCTTGGCGAAACACCCTGATCGAACGCTGCTCGAATTGCTGAACGTTTAAACGGGTAAAATCGGCGGCTTTCGCTTTCGGAAAGCAAACTATAGAAGTGTCGAAGCATTTCGTGCCTCTACAGACAAGATCCAGAGATTCGAAATAAGAAGATTCACGGATCGAACGAATTCAAAAGCCCAGGGGATCCCGGCGACGAATCCGAAAGCGGTTCACAGCTGATTTCACTGTTCCGCCGTCGAGTTTCTAGCACGGAAGGAAAATCCGCGAAAGTCGTGCGCGCGTTACCGTTTAAAAACGCTGAACCGAGTAAATCTTTCTCTCTTTCTCCGCGTGCGGGTTTCGCAGCCGATCTCCGGTGAGAATGTTCGCGGTTCCCTGCGAAAGGCGGCTCGCAATTCCGTAATCAGCGTTCCAGCTCTCTGGAAAAAAAAAACGACGACTTCCTACGCGACGTGGTTGCTGCTCGGTGCCTACACCGATAGAACTCGGGATGGCTGACGGAGTAGAAAGAGAGACGGTTGACCGGATAGAGAAGGAGCGAGTTGCGGGACGATCATGGCTGAATGAGTTCCTAGCGTACTATGCTGTCGATAGAAGTTGGTACTGGGACGCGAGGACGACGATTCAGTTCCTCGGTGCGCGTCGTAAGTGTACAGTAGTACGTAGTACGATGAATCTTTTCGTTCCAGTGCGTTAGCGCTTTTCGCTACTGAAAAGCCCCATCGCATGCATTATCGAGAAATGCGAAGACGCATCCACATTCGTCCCTCGTGTCAATTTGACACAGTTTTCCCGAAATAAGTTTACACTGTTCTGTTATTTGTAGGTAAATTCGTTCGAAACTTGGTGACTTTCATTTGTTTAATGCGAAACATGTAACTCATCAATTTCGAGAAAAAAAACATCGAAAAGTAACTGTTTTACTTGTTATTTCATCGATGTTTTGCATCACTGCGTCAATTTGACCCGAGGGACAGATTCAGTTCGTGGAATGAGGAACGGACGAGGGTCAAAGAGTGTCCTAGCGTACTAAGCTGTCGATGGAAGTTGGTACCGGGACACGAGGACGACGATTCAGCGGCAGATCGTCGGTGCGCGCCGTACGTGTACACCAGTACGTAGTACGATGAATCCTTTCGTTCCGTTTCGTTTGATCTTGCACCTACGTACCTACCAACCTACCTAGCTCTGGTCGGGCAGTCGCGTTCGATCGCGAAGAGAGTCAGCCAGTCGTCGAATCGAGTCGAGTAGAACCGTGTCGAGTAGAATCGTGTCGAGTCGAGTCGAGTCTCTCGGGCACCGTTGAACCAAGCAAGACGAGAGGAAAAGAGAGAAAGAGTGAAGAGGAGAAGGAGGAGAGAGGCTGTGGATAGAAAAACGGAACGAGAGGAAGGGATGGGCCGTCTCGTTCTGCCGCGTTACACGCTTCTATATTTATCCCACTCATTAATTCTATCCTCGTCGTGCACCGTTCATTCATTCGATCCTCCGTCTCCCCTCTATCTCGTACCTGCCGCGTTCACCGTCGTCGTCGTCGTCGCGTCTCTCTCTCCCTCCACCGCGTACGTACGTTCATTCAGCTCCTCTCTTTCTACCCAGGCTGCTACTTTTCACTCGTCTCTCTCTTCGCCTCATTCTCTCGCTATCTGTTTCGCGCGGTAGAGGGAGACATCTCGCCAACTCCCTCTATAAAACTTTCTCTCTCTCTCTCTCTCTAGTTGGCTGAGAGCACCTCACCACCCCGCGCACCACGATTCGCCTCTTTTCCTACGACGTCCTTCTCCAACCTTCCTCCTCCTATCTCGCTCTGTTTCCTTCTCGTTCTGGTTCGTTCACTTAGTCGCGCAACTAGCCACGTCGCTCCCACTCGCTTATGCCCCCCAAACCCTCCCGCCCCAACCACCGACATACATACGCCAGGAGCGTAGCGATCGCGGGTCCCTCGATCTTTCCATTCCTGCCATTACGTTGATATCTGTGGTTGCCGGGAAGAACGCCGCACGGCAGAATTTCAAGAAATTTCAGTCTATGCGTCTATTGAGCTTTATGGTATAGGAAAGTAAATTCGAAAGGCTGAATGAAATAATGCAATTTAACCGGTGTTCTATGTCAAAGTGATCAAAACTTTAAACGGCAATGTCTCGAAAGTGAAAGAATGTGACACACGGCGTTCTGTCTGACAACCACGGATATGCGTATGTATGATACAGAAATTAAAGGAGTAGACTCGCTTCCCACTCCATGACAATGCAAGGATGGGGCTTTTTAGTAGTGAAAAGCGCTAGATAAAAGTTCAAGATCCTATTTTTACGTTCACGAAGCGTGATTTGCACTATTCGGCATTATTCAGTAGTGCCTTTGACTACTGAAAACCCGCATCTTTGCAGTTTTGAGAAATGACAAGGCACATTCCGGACCCTTGCAATTCTGGAAACGAGTCTACCGCCTTAACCCTTCCGACTCGACCGAGGTACGCCATCTGTCCCCTCGCACGGACGTCGCCGCACTGTGTTTGCGCTCATTCATTTCATATCTTTATATTTATAAGTAAAAATAAATTGTTACTGTTATTTACAAGCGATTCGTTGCTCATGAAAAAACGAACGTCAAACAGTCTCGTCAGGTCCGTCGCCGGAAAAAGATGTTCAAAATAAAGATCATCCATTGTCAGAGCATTTATCATTTTAATCCCGGCCATCTCTTACAATATTAAATATACATATAATAATAATACCGTTTTTATTCAGGATATGTATCGTAGAATCATAAAAAGACGAAAATTCATCACGTCGTAAGGACGTACACCGTACGTCCTTCGGGTCGGAAGGGTTAACACTGTACTTCCGGGTCGCGATCCTCGCCGCACACCTTGCGATTCCGTCTCTCCCATTGCGACAAATCCGGCAACCGCATAATCCCCGCGGATTTGCGTCGAGCCTGTTGAGTATCTTCAATCGTTCGAACGTGTGTCTGCCTCTTTCACGAGAATTTCCGGTCTAGAAAAGATCGTTGAATAATCCGAGCCAGAAACTGGAGCAAACGTTCTCGTAGAGTTGCATCCACGTCGTTGTAAGCCTAGTTCGCATCCAGACCGCCCAAAAGGAAGAATAGTCCGTTACCGGGTCGGTATTGATGCGAAAGGGTTCGGTGAACGGGGTTCCGCGAGCCAGAGGATACGCTACTGAAGCGTAGAAAGACAACCGCGCAGGAACGTTAAGCGAAGCGGGCGAGCGAGCGAGCGAGAACAGCCAAGTAAACTTTGACGAGGGCTTGGCTCGCCTCCGAGCAAACATCTGTGTGCGCTAAGAAATTTCTATATAAAATAAATTCCGATCTGCGGCTAAGATGTCGAGTCGCCCATGCCCTTTCGGACCCACGTCGCGAATGGTTTTCGATGCAACGTACCCTCGCGGACGACTATCGATCGTGGCCATTGTATTATCCCCGAGCACATTATTTATTATGCGGGAAAGTCGGCGGATACGTCCCGTATTTTCGTTGGAACGCAGATAACGCATCGTCGTCGTTCGACGTGTCCCGAGTCGACGCTCAATTCTCGGTGAGTTAGGCCTTGCTCAGACGCGGCGGGATCCGCGCGATTTATCCGCGTGGACAGGTGTGAACGAATACGGAGAGGCTAATGTAAATAAGCTCCGCGCGGTTTCCGCCGCGTCTAAACGGGCTGTTGTTGTACGAACCAGTTGCGTTTAGCGGAAAATTGCCGAGACACGGCCGAATCGGCGTGCACAGGTGTGAACGAATATGAAGACAGTATTTTTCTTTTTACTTATTTTACGTCGCTCTGAACTCCTTTCTCAGGGTTATTTCGCGACGGGACCTACAGTTTCTATAAGGTGGGTTCCGAACCACCCTGGGCACGACAGTTTCAAATGGCACAAGGAATATTTCCAGAGGTGCCGGCGTCGGAGATCGAACCCGCAATTCCGTTTAGCAGAATACTGCCGAGCTGAATGAACGGAGCGACGCGCTCTTTTCTTTCGTCGCCCGGGCGAAACGCAATAGAGAGCAGCGTATCGCTGAGAAACCGCGATAAGAAGCCTATCCCCTCAATGAAAAGGTAAAGCATGTCGGCTTGGAAGAAGAGTGGTTCGATCGAGCGTGCGGTTCCAGGTTCTACGATAGATTCCGCGAGTTCTAGCGCGTTAATGGGTTCAGGAACGGAACGGAACGGAGCGGATGACACGGTCGCGAGAACGAATGGCGCGTCGAGTCAGCGAACGTCAAAGCGGCCAGTTTATTTCGAGCGTTTCCGATTCCTCGAGCCGAGGAGCCAGAGACGGCGGTGTTGGGGCCACAACGCGGCGTGCACATCCGCCGAAGCCCAATTGCACAATGATCCCGCGATCAAGAAACCGTGCCCGGACTTCGAGCCGACTCGGGACGGGCCCCCGCTTACTCCAGCTCGACTCCGATCCGATCCGCTCCGTTTCCTCCCGGCGCTGCTGCTCGTCGCGTCGTTCCGCGTCGAACCGGAGCGAAACGGTAAAAGTTGACGACGACGCGAGAGAGTTGACAGCGATCCAAAATATTTTTCTTTCAGCGTGCCGTGTCTGTCACGAAGCCCGTCCACGCGAGCCCGGTAAAATTAGAGACCCCGCTCCGTCAAGTTATTTTAATGAGAATTCTGGTTCCCGCTGTGTCAAGATCGCGCGATTCTAAGCCGGTGCATCTGCTCTATAGTCGTCCGGTGCTGCACAAAGCTGCTCTGCCCCTCCCCCCCCCCGTTCGCCGAACGGGAACACCTATTTCGCGACAAAGTCAAGGCTTTCACGGCTCTATCGATGGTAAACACCGCGCCAGTTACGAGCTATACAGCCCCTACACGCTCCGGTCAATGGATTTTCGTCGGGAGAACGGACTTCCGGACTTCTCGAATGCCACTCTCTCTCTCTCTCTCTCGACGCAGAAAATTTGCCAGGGCTGCATCAAGCAGGGGGTGATCCCTCCAACTACTAAACTCGTAACCGTGCCACTTCCCTAATAGCACTTATGGTTGGTGAGTTCGTCTAAAAATTCACAACGTACGGCGCACAACGAAAATTTGAGACAATTTGCCAACGAACATGCAACGTTGGGCCTACAATTTTATTATAGTAGGCCACCCAGTATTTGCATTATTTTTTCAGCCAATCAAATTTGGCTTCATGACTTTTTTCTGGTAGGATAAATCCTATACTACAAAGCTCAATCAATGCATGAACTCAAATTTGTTGAAATTCTGACATGCGACGTTTTTTCTTACAACCACAGGATTTTTGCAATGATCAGGGGCGAGGTTTTTTAAACTGTTGTGCCCAAGCTGGTTCGGAACCCACCTGAAAAACGAGTTTAGAGCGACGTAATATAAGTAAAAAAAAAAAAGGGCGAGGTGCCCGGGGAATTATTGCACCCCGACGAATCGGAGGGTTGAGAATGATTTTTCGGCGCACCGTCCCGATTGTTTTGAAGTTCTACGGGGCGATTGCGAGTGCGAGTGCGATTGCGATCGTTCGCTGACAATGGCGACCGGGCAAACACGCGCGCAGAGGCGTGTCGATGCGAGCGAGCGCCGGGCATTGTTGAGATCGTTCCCCGTTTCCGCGAACCGAGGATCGCTTTCTCTCAGGTTTTCAAAGGTTTTCACGACGCGGCGAGAGCATTCCTTCGGGCGAAGTCCCGCGGGTTTCGCAACGAACCGATCGAGACTGGATAAGAACAAGAGGGAGGCAAGGCGCCTCCGTGATCGTAATTCGTGAGGGGGAGTCGCGACGCGTTTCCAGGTAATATTCTACCGCGAACGAGACCCTCGCCGTGGAAACGCGGTTCCCTCTCCTTCTTCCTCACCCGTTCCTCGGTGAGAACAGCCCTTCCGAACACCTTCTTCTCTCTTTCTCGCCTAGTCGTTCTCAAAACAAGCTGCTCGGTGCTCCGAAAGGTGCGAGAACCGTTTCCAGCATTCGGCTCAACCCCGTTCACAGTATTGTCTTCGTGCTGAAAACAGTGCGCGCGACCGTTTCTTTTCTTCCTTTCGCGATTCTTTCCTCAACTTTCCGAGCGTTTCCACAGAGAAATAATGCAAACAGGCCGGAAATTGCCGAACACGCGCTCCCCCCGCAGCTTAAGGGGATAGACACGTTTTTCCAGGATTGTTCATACTTCGCTTTTCCACTGATTTTCATTCAATCCACACACTTAGATTTCTATACATATATCACCCTCGTCCGTTCCCTGTTAGAACATGCTTCAATTATATGGTCTCCGAGAAGCTTTAATTACGAAATTTTAATTACAAAATTGAAACATTGTCTGCTCGAAGAAGAGTATCCAACCAGAGCTTTATTTTTAATTTAATTAATAATCATATTGATTGTCCCTGTCTACTTCCGCGAATCAATTTCTATGTAGCTGAACGTGTATTGAGAACTAGAGCAGGATTTCAAACACTTAAATCCAAATATCTACATATGGATTAATTAATCCAATAAATTGCATTATTGCAGACTCCAACACTCTCTATAATCGTATTGATTTTTTTACTGAGTCTTTGCACACTTTTAAAAAACAATTACGCAGAATTATAGGATAATACCATATCGCTTGTACCACAAGTTTCTGTGCATGTCCCTTCTTTGTTATTATACGAGTAGTCCTTTATCTCGTAAACGTAAAAATAGGACATCCGAGGGCGATCGCGGCCTAGATTGATCTTTTATCTAGCGCTTTCGACTACTGAAGAACCCCATTTTTGAATTATCAAGAAATGAGAAGGCGTATCTCGGATCCTTGCAATCCTGGAAAAAGGAGCCTAGCCTCTTAATCTTCATGCTCCAACTTCTCGTTGAGAAGAATGATTTGAGCGGCAGTGCATATCCTGCACACGCCCGTACGAACGAAAATGGAGCGACGTCGCGAGCAGAGATACAATAAGGAAATGAAGAAGCATAGTTGCGTAGCCGTTTTCCAGGATGTTGCGTCTTTTTGTCGGGTTCGCGACAGGGAACGACGCGCGCACGCCCCACGCGGCGAAAACGTTACGACAGATGTGCTCTTCCTCGGGCTTCAACTCGCTCGAAGCTGCGCTCGATCAAAACTGGTTCGCGAGACTCTTGTTTTGACTTCGCACAGTCGAAGAGATCGTTCCGTAACAACGCGTATGAAAAAAAAAATGATGATTTCCTATGAATGAAAAAACGCGTGTCGAAAGAAACAATAAGATTCGAATTGCTAAAGAGATCAACCAAACTCGCAGTATTCGTTTGGTTCATCGACCGCGAATCGGTACAAATATGTTTATTTTTTCCAAAAAAAAAAACCATTTCATTTTCTTCGATCGAAAGCATCGATTTCTTTTTGTTCTCAGCAGAGGCGGATAACAAACGTCGATGAGCGTGAATAAAATTTGGCAGAACCGCGAGCGATTTATTGGCCGGATGATCATCTCGGACGTGTTCGGCTGCAGAAGCTGCGAACGCATCGAAATCGATTGCCAAAGGAAACAGCCCGAAAATACGGACGCTGTCCGATCCTAGCCGAGGCGGACCGAGCCGCGCCGACGGAAGGCCGGACACGCGCGACGTTTCCGGTTTTCCATGAAACGACGTTCTATCTCTCTCTCTCTCTCTCTTTCTCGAACGGAACTCAAGACTCTCGTTTCGACCGATTCGCGGAAAAGCGTTTCGGGCGCTGTTTCTCGGGAGACAGGAAACGGGTACACGTTCCTTTCGATTCCAGAAACGGATGACCGCTTCCAGTACGCGCCATGGGAAACGATCGATCGAGCGATCGTGCAATAGCACATCCGTTTGAAATGTATCCGAACCGAGCACGAGCTTGTTTGGATAAATACGTGGTCGCAAGGAAAATCTCCGCATGTCACGATTTCAAAAAATTCGAGTTTACCCTTGCCTTAAAATATCGTGTCTCACTCGTGATGGAGATCCTGAAGATTCTGATAAAAATGTATGTCAATAATTTCCTTTAAACCGAAATAAAATTCTATTAGCTGTAATTCTAAAGCTCTGGTCGGATACTATTCTTCGATCAGATAATGTTTCCAGGTTGACTATATTTAATATTTTAGAGTAATCATGATCAAAGGTTGACGTTGGATTATTTGTCTTATATGTACAAAACCTGAGAAATTTATGCTGCACTCTCTCAAGCATGATTTCATACTTTACGCTTTTCGGAGACCGTAAGCCAGAAATGTCGAACAAATAAACGCTGCTCTCCCGGTAACGACAATATTATGATCCGTTCGGAGTTGTCTCTGTGCTCTCATTGTTTTTTTTTTCGGCGCCGACGAGAGCTACATAGTTCGCTACCGTCGGGTCTGGACAGACCCCGGCGGACGAGTGCCGGTCCTGCCGGTGTCGAGTTTCTTCGGAATCGCTGTGAATGATCCTGGACATCGATCCCCATGAATGAGACAATCGAGTTTTACGAACCTCGGCGGTCGTCTCGACGGATTTCCTGGTGGGACGAAAGAGACACCGGAGAGACGAAGATATTAGGAGAGGACAGTTTACGATGACACAGGAGACCGAGCGAACGGCCATCGAAAAAGAAATTTCGGGGAACCCGCCGGAACGAGTCATTTTCTGACAAAGGAACCCTTGGCTGGGTGGGAAAGAGAAGACAATGCGAGTAGCCCTGCGAGCCCTGATCCTCCACCGCGCTCTACCCCTCAGGTTTCGCAGCCACCTTGCGTTACCTGTTCCCTTTTGGTCGTCGCGTACCTGCAACACCAGCTCTGCTCGCGCGCCTGTTACCTTCATCCGGCATCGGTTTCAAATTTAAAGCGCAATAAAATCATTCGGGACGGGCATCGGTATCGTTCTAGAAGAAAAGAAGCGCGACCCGGCTCCATCGTGATTTACGACGGTGATTAACCGAACAGGTACTCTCTTACTCTCTTTCTCTCTTTCTCTCTCTCTCTGTCTCTCTCTCTCCCTCTTAGTCTTTTCCTGCCTCTGTCTCAGAATCGCCTACGGAGGACAATCAATCACTTATTTGCTAACCCGACCCTCTCAGCGGAACTCTCCCATTATGGTTTTTTCCATTTCCTTTTAATCGCGATTTGCCTACGGTTTTCGCGTGTCCGGTGCTCAGAAACTGCCTACCTGCACGTTTCATAGTTGGCTGATCTCTATCTCCCTTTCTAACATTTTCCTCTCCCATTGGGAAAAGAAATCGTGCATTTTTGAGATATCTGTTTCACTTGTGTAATTAATATGAATGAAAAACTCATGTTTGTCACATTAAATTTTTATTGTAGCAATTAATTTTATACACGTGAACACGTGTGTCCTCAATACACGTCCGAAACCACAATCTCTAGTACATCTACCCTAATCCATCCTCGCGAGCGAAAAGCGTCGAGGAGAATTCGTTCTCGTGGATCGAGGGAAGATCGATGCGATCGTCGGCGACTCGGAGCAACGTCGCAGTTTTTTCGCTCGCTTGTCCCCGAGCTGGGAGACAGGGCGAGAGAGAAAACGCGTAGCGCACGAGAAGTGGAATGTGGACACCATATGGCCGGAATCTTAGTCCAACCACCCACTCGTGGCTCGTCCGGTGTATTGCGAATTCGCACAGTAAAGTATTCGCCTCGAAAAGTTGGTCAAAATACGATTTCTCAAATCTTGCGTAGGATGAAACATTTTGGTTGTCTGAGCTATTGGTGTACGGGTTTATTATTTTTATTTACAGGGACTCATTGTTAACACATTACCTACCGGTGATTATTCCACGATTGTTGAAAGTTCAGGGCTGAAGATTTTTTATTAGAATCCTTCAATAGCAACAGCAATTATAATCATAAACCAACAACTCACTCTCAATAACAAAATCCAATCATTTCTTTCGGGATTGTTGTGTATAAAAAGATTTCTGTGCTTCCATTTGATGCAGCATAATTATTGAGAAGACTATTATTTCGTAATAATCTCGTAAACGAAGAAATAGGACTTTCGAGGGCGATAGCGCCCTAGATCGATCTTTTATCTACCGTTTTTGGCTACTGAAACCCGCATTTCTGTATTATCGAGAAATGAGAACGCGAATCCCGCACTCTTGCAATCCTGAAAAAAGGAGTCTACTTCCTTGGTAGACTACCGGTAGATAAAGTGTTCAAACAATGCTGAAATACTTTTGGCCAAGTTCGTTCTCGCTGTTGTCGCGAGTCGCTAGCGCCACGCATTTACGCTGTTACGCCTTTACGTTTTTACGCTTTTACGCTCGCGCCGAGGAAAGTTCGTCAGCGATTTCAGTCGTAATTACACGGCTCGCAAAATGGAAATTTATAGCCGGTGTTACCACATTCGCGTCACATGAAATCATTCGCCGGTTAGGAATTCCGATTGTGCGTGCGTGCGAGCGATCGAATGAGCAAACTGTGTGCGCGCGATTCCTCGCCGAGCGAATTGCCTGAAAAGACACCTATTTTGAATTTGGTATCCATGGTCATGATCATCGACGTACAATGTTCGACGAGGGAATTCTGGAATCGCCAAATTCTAAGAACAGGAGAGGACGATCGCGACGAGAGAAAAGGAAGATGATCCCGGGGCGGAGCTGTTCAACGAAGAAGAAGAAGAAGAAGAAAGAGAAGAGATGGCGGAAGAAGGGTGTTATAACTGAAAAGGCGCACGCTTGTTAATAACGAGGAAGAGAAGGGAACAAGCCGTTCCGGAGCTCCTCCGAAAAATACGAGGCGACGCGTTGAATATTTTGCGCTGAAAACGGCTGGCTGATTATCCGAACGTGGGCCCAGAGAAATCCGGATATCAAATGCGCGGTCACGTACGCGAGTTTACGTGTTCCCGCTCGCGCGTATGTATAAATACAAGCCCACGCACGCTCGACCCACACTCCGCCATAGCTTTTTCGCGTCCGCACCCGCGCCAGCACTCGTGTCGTCGACTGCCGCGACCCGATCCGACCCGAATTGACCTGAACCTTTCGAAACCTATCGGGTAACCAAGAAAGTTTTCGCCGTCTCTAGGTTTTGTCATTCTGAAACCGTATATGTACATGCCGGTAGCCATAATTATGAAAGTTGGCTCAGTCATACGTATACAGTGGCTCACGGAAGTATTCGAACGCCCTTTGAAACAGAATAACTTTTCTACAATTGTACCAAACGACCTGATTTTTTATAATCAATTAGGAGCATTGGTTTATGAAATGACATGCAATAAAGATTTTCCAAAAATTATCATTTACAACTCTATTTCTTGCAATCGATGAGGACAGTTTTTATTTCGCATAAAGATCCGCAGTCTAATAACAATTGAAAGTTGAATTCGAATTAAAATTTAAACACAATGATTGAAAGTTGAATTTCGATTTATATTAGCATAAAACTTTACAATTAATAATGAAGTACATACGTATCGTTATATTAAGTTCGTTAATATGAACGGTAGAGGCTGAATACTAATCTTACATTTTTCGAGGCGGTAAGCAGTTTGAAATTGATAATCGACCAAGACGATACGAACTCGAATAGGAAACTCGTGTGTATCGGTCAGAGTTGGAGAGCAGCTAACGAGTGGTCGGTGTCGAGGTGGGGAGAAAAAAGGTAGCGTTCGACATCAATCTTGCTGGCGTTGCATTCTGAATGAAACCACGTTCGCATGGACGGCCTCATGACGGCGTATGGACGCATGGACGAGCGGACGTACGGGCAGATGGACGGTCGAGAGGGTCAACGTTCCCTTCCCTTCAAGGACGGCCAGGGAAAAGTCAAAGAACAGCCGAGGAGGCGTAGGAGCGGGTCGAGCTGCGAATCCGAACGGAGACACGCCGCGTTTCTCTTCCCTCTCTCTCTCACTCTTTGTCTTCTCTCTTACTCTATCGTTTCTCGTCTCGCGTCCCACGGAGAAAGAGGATCCGAGAGTTATTTCGGGACCACGAATTTTCACGGGAGTAATAATAGTAGACGAGGCGGAATAGATAGCTCTAGGTATTCCGTGCGTTTCAGTTTCGAGCGCGCCAAACCTTCGGAGCGGAGTCGAGCGGAGCGGCGCACAGTGTTGAGTTCGACCGAAATCGTGCCGAAAAGTAACCAATTTTTTCCCGTAGTCGAAAAATCCGTGTAGCAGTACTCTTATAAAGTGCCCAATATTGAATCAGTCTTGCGAAAAAATCGCCAACTTTCTCGCACGGTTGTTCGCCGAGTTTTATTCGCCATTAAGATACACTCGTCGGTGATTAAACGCTTACTATACTTAATCGATGTTGTACTTTTTACAGGCAGCGTGTGTTTGTTAATCGAATGAGAACGGCGAGGTTCGATTATTCGAAACGCGGTGAAACTGCCGCGGTAACATTCCGTACGAACGGTTCTCGATTACGAAACGACCACGGTCTTGTTGGTGTTTACGGAACTTTAAACGGAAAGCAATACTCATCGATCTTATTTGCAGTTGTCTACGCAGAGCGATATCGACCGGCGTAATCGCGGGTTGAAGAGTCGGTTTCCGGTGCCGCGATGATAACCAAATTCTCGGCTTCCCTTGACGCGCGATTAGAACTTATCGTGCAATCTTTTCCACCGGCGTTCGCTGATCCGTTCTCGAGTTGTTTTCGCGTTATTGCTCCGCAAACATTGCGTTTAATTTACCTTCTAATGTACTGCTGTTCTCGTGTTAACCCGTAGCCCTACAATACCGTGTCGGACTCGTAATAATCTCCTTTAAACCGAGATGAAATTCCATTTTGGTTTTGTTAATGCATAGTTATTGATAGATTTTCTCCTTCTTCAAGAAATTACGAACTACAAGGAAAGTTCTAATCACTGAAACCGTAAAGTAAATCGTAGAAAAAGGGGTTGATTAGGTTCCTTCTAGCACGTGTGTCCGACATCGAAGCTCGAGAATCTCGAAACGCGTGGCTCCGGACCACGTGCACCCCGACGCACCGGTGCGGAAAAGGAAAAAATGAGAAAGAGATCGAGAGAGCATATCGTTCTCTGCTCGACAGAGGTCGCGCACCTCGATTCCCTCGATGTATCGCTGCGGTCCGCCCCTTTATCGGAACGATTCGAAAAACTGTGGGCGAGATAAGCGTCACAGTGAAACCTAGGCCGACCATGTGGGTCGGAGAGTGACCGAGACACCGCAGAAAAATGCTCCGAAACGCTCGGGACTCGCCTTTAAATGCTAGCACGAAAAAGACATTGATGAAAACGCCTCTTCTCTTGGTTGACAAACTACAGTTGCACGTCGAATGATTTTGGTCCGGAGCAGCAGCAGCAGCAAGATCGGAAAGAGAAGCATTACGAGCTGGTTGTTCTCCGAGAGAGAGAGAGAGGAGGAGTGGAGCGGTGACGCGGAGGAGGTGGAGGAGGGGAACGAAGAGCGATCGGGCAGACCGGATATGACGCGGCGACAGCACATAACGATGATCGTAGATTGCGTTCGGTGCTCGTGCAAAAGGCAGCAGCCGAGCAGGAGCGAGTTGATGAAACGACGACGAACAGGGGAGGGTAACAGAGCACGGAGGATATAGACGGGAGAGAGACAAGCGGACCGCGATCTCCTCGGGAGAGGGGAGTATGTGTGCGTGTGAGAGAGAGAGAGGAAAGACCAACGAGACACGGGAAAGCGTGAGAGGAGATCAAAGACGGACGGAACGAGAGATAACGGGGTTGGCAAACACCAAGATAGCGTAGCGGCGGTGTTCTTGTGTTACGAACAGAGAGAAAGAGGGAGAATCAAAGAGTGAGAGTGTGTCCGAGAGAGAAAGACTGTGGTACGTGACCCAAGTGTTTCGAACCGATTCGATTCTTCTGCTTCGAGAGCGCTTCGCTCGACTCTGAAAATCTACTGCCTAGGATAGAGCATCGCCGGATACACGTGTACCAACCAACAGCGACTTGGCGAACCGAGGAGACAGCTTTACGAAAGTACTCGCCAGTCCGATTTTCCACGGATGCAAACCTAAAGCACGATTCATCGGAGGGAAACTGTCGACCGTTTCTCGAGCGATCCGTCGATCTAACTGAAGGTGCGTGTCCATCTGAAAGTAAAACTGCCGCGAGTTGTTCTCGAGATACAGATTCATCTGTGTAAGTGGAATTGAAAATTTCAGATGTACTACTCTGGAATAGGGCTGTTACTTTCCTTCGAAAGTCCAAGATTTTGAAGGTCCGATTTCAAAAACTTCGGAGGTGGTGGGAATCGCAGTTTCGAAGTTCCCTTCGTTCCTTCGAATTTTCGAAGACTCTTCGTTCAAATCGGGAGCATTCTCGAGAGCAACCGTCGACAGAAACTCTCAGATGAACACGAACCTTCACTCCGGAACAATCGAGTACATTGAGAAACTTCAGACCTTCAGAGTTTATCGGGACAGGCACGTACGATTCGCAAATAAACGAAAATGCGTTGGATTCGAACTGGCTTTTGCGTTTTAGAATGAGGGACTGGAGAGAACGATCGATCGGTCTCGACTTCCGTCGATCGGAACGAGAATCGGGGTCGTTTTGTCTGTGTCCCGATAGCGCTGCGTCGCGCTTCGCCTCGTTTCAGGAATTCAGCGTCCGACGACGCTGTTCGAATCGAACGAAATCGACTCGGAGCACTCGAGTCACGTCCCTTATTAGAGATTCGATTACGACCGCGGCTCGAGAACATCAGTGGGATAGGTCGACGAGCCTGGTCGACGAACGCGATCGTTAACGTGTTACGAATGTATCGGTTACCCAACCCGAACATAACCACTGTCGATCCACAGTTTACTCTCTCGCAGCGAGCGATAGGGGAAAGAGGCTGGAAGGACGAACGAAACACCGGAAACCGATCGCGTTTCGAAAGAGAACGTACCACGAATTTCGGAATGCGACAGTCGAGTTTTATGCAAGCTTCCGACCTCTTACGAAAGAATGGTATGTATTGGGTTGGAACATAAAATTCAATGATGAAATTTAGAGATTTATTCACGGATTCATTCCATAACACATTTTCCTTTCTGTTCTATTGCTTTTTGCCATTTTTTAATAAACCTGTGAATGCATATCTTTATTTTTAACGAATTTTCGTTCCAACCCAATAGAAGATTAACCTTCTCTTTGTGTATGAGGTGCAAATGCACCTCAGCCTGACCATAACGTCACAGATACTTAGGCAGACTTTGTTCTCTCGTGTTCCTCCATAAATGTATGGGGTCCAATTACTCCCCCGTACACGGTTAACATTAGAGTAGCAGTACACAGAGAGCAGGTTAATTCGTTACCGCGTTATGTGGAACTGGAAATTAGTACAAGTCGGGGTAGAAATGAAATCGTAATAAAAATTATAGTATGGTGTACTGTATATAATACAAGTATCCTGAAGGTTCTTCTTTTTCGTGGAAAATAAGTTCTCGGAAGTGAATAAGAGAATAGTGCCAGGGGCGGACGAGTTCCGCGGCAGGCGGTGACCAATGAGTTTCTGTTGAATCGCGAGGATCGCGGAGGAGAAGGATGTGCGAGCGATGCGCAATCGGAATGCCAGGGCGATGAGTGAAACACTGCACCGCGCTTCGCTGCGCTACGTCGCGGTGTGCGTCGGCCACTCCTTTCGCGACTCCGTTTCATACTCCTTCGATTCATTATTCCGGGCACATGTCGCTCAAGGACACGGGGTGCTCGCGCGAAGACGATCCGCGTGCATTCGCAGCGCGTTACCACACATGGGTGAGACGAAGCGGGCCGCGGCGGGGCGAGAAGGGGGGTGAGGCGAGTTGAGGCGAGGCAATGCGAGGCGTTACATAAGAAACGAGCAGGCAAGCCAGCCGCTCGAAAACGCGCCTTCGGTCCTCCGACGATCTGGGTTCAAAGATTGTAGAACATGACCAAACGCGGAGCGAAATTTCACAAACGTGCGAGAGGCCTGGCCGGCGCGGCGCCCGGTCTTCCGACACGCGGCACGTGTTGGCTGAGAACTCGAAATTTCAGTTGAAAAAGAAGAACAGGGATCACGTAATTCCTCGCGAAAGAGTGCCAAGCGGCGTTTCGATTCGTGAATGAAATTCGAACGCTATCGAGTTGCCGTCGTTTTTTCACGGAGACCGGCGAATCAGGGATTATGTAAAAGAATCGGTTGTTCGCTCGAAGAAAGCGATACGTCACGATTTCTATTCCCTCTCCTCCGTTTCTCCGTGTCTCTCTCGCGGAGAGAGTAATCTTCCCCGGGAATGCTCTCGAATATATTTATTCGATAACGCGATATCGTGCACTTTTTTCCTCGGGACGGTCTGTTTGAAAAACAGGAGCGAACGCGCGCGTTGCGCTCGTCGATACGCTTCGCGTGCGCGATAAACACGCCGTTATTATCGTTCGAGGAGTTACGCCTACCTAGGAACTTCGAAATCATTTGTTTCTCGCCGCGGTTCCGCCAGATCCGAAGGAATTTCGTTGTCAATATGCTGCCAACGAAGCCGACCAATCGATAATTACACTCCCGCTCATTAGTCTTAGGACAGTGATCATATTTGATTCAACTCTGTAAAAATGTAATAATTTCTCCTTATTTTAAAGGTTTAAAGGTTTTCATCGAAGAATCAAGGATCAATTTCTTCATACTTTCTGTTGTTACATTATTCCACTCTCGTTCCAAAATATTCCATAAATGTATTACCAAAGTACCTGTCTATCCAGTTCTTCCCATAATTTTTATGTGGGGCTCAAATCTGGTGATAGCGGTGGCCATTTCATAACTTTTCATGAATTGTTACATTGATGTTGGCCAAATAGTTTTTACATACTTTTGACCATTATCATTATATTTGTATTGTGTAGTTAATACAGTTAAAGGTTCATAATCTATACGAAGTACCAGAGTTTTACTAAAAACCACAGGTGTCCTCAGACTTATGAGCGGGAGTGTACCTCGAAGCTCAAGGGAACGTTTAGAATAGCCTATCGCAGCGAGATAATCGGGAATGCTCGAATCTCGGAGCAATTACGCGGGCTAATTTCTTTTTCGGAAGCGAGTTCGATCGCCGCGGTATATCGACGGATCTCGTATCGACGACGTTTATCGGCGGCCGCATCGTTATCGAATTGAAAAGCAAAACAGACAGCCAGCGCGGCGTTGTCGGACCTTCTCCACCGACGACGACGCGGAATTCCACGGGGTACAACCGAGTAACATCGTGGCCAGTGGCTTGTGGCACGACGCGACGGTAATTCTAGGCAGAACCAGCGTTCCCAGTCGATCTTCTCGAGAAAGGAACGATAGAACGAACCCCCAATCTCGATCGCGCCTCCAGTCGCCGGACACCCTGTACGTCGCCGAGATATAATGAATATCGCATTGTCGCGTATCTCGGACGCGGCTCGAATTATTCAGTTCTCCGAGGATAAATCGGAAAACCACGTTCCTCGTCGCCTTTTACGTCATCGGCTTCGCTCCCGTCCCTTTGCCGGAAATGACGCGCGCAAACAGAATAACATAACAGAGCGGACGCTGAACGCCGAACGCTTGGCGATACTATTCGGTCGGCAAGAGAGAAATTTCGGTATTTTATGGTGAAGGAAAACATCATTTTTTTTTATTCTCAAGCGCGATGAACTTTAATAAAATAATTTCTTATTTAGCCCTTTTGGGCTAAGAAAGAAAAAATTTTTTTATTGCGTCTGTAAAAATTATTGAATTGATATAAAATTTGTGTTGTATTCCGTAAACGAAACCGGAAATTTTAAGTAAAAAACCAGAAACATACTTGCTCTATGTGACAAAATAATTTTGAACTCCTGACAACTTTAGAACACATGTTGATTCCATGGCTGCGATCTAATTACTGAGGAGAAACGTTAGAATTTGAAGAGGCAATGGGCAATGGGTCGATCGATGTTCTCTGATTCAGTTGTACTTCTGGAAAAATCGTCGATCACGCAGCCAGAAGATCTCCATCACGGCAAAATACGGGAATTCGTATGTGAAAATGATTGAGAACGAGGAACAAGCGATTTTTACGGATAACGATTCGTTTTTACGTATCGGCGGGAATCTCGAGGCGTAGGTCAATTCTCAAGTTCAGATGAAAAGTTGCGTCACGCGGAGTGCGTGGGTGTCACGGAGCACCGAGGCCGATAAAAGGGAATTTAAGAGAGAGAGACGAGCCGATACGAGCCTCCGACGACGACGCCAACGACGACAACGACGACGAACAGCGTCGATTGCTCTCGCGTGTTTGCGAAACCTCCGAGACGTGTACCAAGATCGTTTACGAATACAACGTCGGACGATAACGATACCGGTCTTCATTGATATAGCCGCACGAGGACTGGTTGAATGAGAAACTTATCGATCGGCGATCGATCGAGATGCAATCGGGTCGAACAGCTTTCGGTATCGCCGATTCCAAGGCTCCGTCAACCGTAGATAGCGAAATCGCTATCGCGATTGCTTCAACCATTGAGAAACGAAAGGAAAAAAGTTCGAGTATCTAACGTCGCTGTCGGTTTTAATCGTCCACAACCTACTTCCCCCTCAACTTCCTGCTATGCTCTCTTTTTCTCTTTTCTTCTTGCGTTTTTTCTATCGCGAGCAGTTTCAATTCTTTTTTCTTTATGGAATTTGACACCCGTTTGCTTATCCCGCGAGCTCGTAACGATAATAAAGGTGAATCGATTGACGATTTCTCTGGATCGACGGGAGAACGAGAGAGAGAGGATTGATCTTTCTTGATCTGCGAGCTGCAAGTTGCGAGCAACAGCGTCGTCTCGTTCGACTCGCCTACCTATGCGCCATGCGTGGAAATCATGGCTTCATTCATGCCAGACCGACCCTGACTTGCGTGCGTGTATCTGTGTCACGATACGCGAGCTCGAACGAGAGCTCGAGCGCGCACCACGGTATCTCGTTTCGAGAACGACCGTGTACAGACGCTGTGCTGTGTCTTCTGCGAGCACTCCTTGCGCGGTCAGCTCGTTCAGAAGAGAATGTCGCCGTGCAGGACTAAAGGAAAATCCTCCTATGACGCGGGTGTCTTGTAACGCGGAGCAAAAATTACGTTACTATCGAAATTAAATCGAAATTAAAGTGTTTCTTACAACTCGGCACGAATTAATCGCGTTACAGGAGAAATGAAGAAGACACACAAACTCTCTGGTTCGCGTAAATAGATCAACGAGTAGACATTTCCTTTTTTCTTTGCGAATTTCAACGATTTAAGTTCTACATCGGACGACAATCTCTCGAGAATCGATTTATTATTCTCGATAGGGTCCGCGTTGTTCGAAGCTACGTTCGAAGTCTATTCGATTCGCGAATGCGCGTTTCCGATTCGGATTACCTGGTTAGTATCACCGGCTCGATATCGGTGGCTATCTAATCGCGGCTGTCCGATCGGATATCTAGGTGACGGGTTGGATCGAGATCCCGGTATTCTGAGTAAGCGATTCCGAGTTTCTCGAGATAATATCGCCTAAGGTCTCCCGATTCATCGGTTCGGGATACGCGTCAGCGAGCACGCGCGCGCGTGCTCATCGAATTTCGTGGAAACCGACTGACTACTCATCGAGGTCGCGAGTCACCGATTATTCTCGAGCGGACCGTAAATCGGTCTGGTCCGTTTCTACGTTCTACGTGCGCGAACAAACGCGAGAGACCGAGACGAAATAAAAGAGAGAAAAAGAGAGTACTGCAGGGCAGAGACGCATGCGCGGCGAAGTCTCCAGGTACGCGAAATCGCGATTGGCATTCATTCCCTATTGCCGTCGAGGCGAATCACGCGTTTGTGTTTGTGAGCATTCGATCGAATGCTATAGCGCGAGCGCATGCGCTCGTACTCCGCTCCAAGAGAGAGGAGACCAGCGATGGGACCGATTCGATCGCCGTATGGAAATTTTCGAGCGGCGACATACCGCCTGTCGCATGCCGCACGCGCGTCTCGATCGAGGGAAATTCGTGGACCACGTTGAACCGGAACAAATAGGATCGATACAGGCGGGTAAATTTTGTAAGAACGAACGAGATTTCTTTCCGGGCTCGTAGAACTTTGTTCAACATCTCCGAAGGTGGAAATAGTTTATCGAAGGCCGAAGATTAACCGGCGACAGATAAAAGGTAGCTTAAGCCGAGTTTAACGCTTGCAGCAACATCTGGCAGCGCTTCCTCGTTTCGAAAACAATCGGGACTAGGCCTGTTGCCTTTCCGAAGCTTCGACTCCTCGAAGATTGGAACTTCGAAGTGCACGAAGAGTTTCGAAGTCTCCGAATCGTATGAAGCTGTAACTTGATCAATCTTTTAGCTGTGGTGGCGTATTTTTGGAAATTCAAGAGTGTCTGAGATCCTCTAGTAATTTACTGCGGAGGTTCGAATATCGAAGCTTCGAAAATTCGATTCTCATCACTAGACTGCGGATCTGTATGCATTTATGGGAAAAATGAGTAGGTGCCATTTGTTCCCAGCTTGTTAAAACGATTAAAGTAAGAATTAAACGTTTATCTGGCTCCGGTCTCTTGCAAATGGTGCAGACAATTTTTATTTTGCATACAAATCCGCAGTCTACTCATCACGTTCCAAGTTTCTCAGATCGACGCTCCGAAATTTGGAGCTTCAAAATCGTCGACCTTCGAAGGAAAGTAATATTCTCGGTCTTTTTTTTAAACTCAGGAACGATGAGGCATTATGGTGGTGCAGCGTGCGCGGGGGTATGCAATATTAACCTCGGCATTAGCGGCTGAGAAACGCAACGGGGATCGCGCGGCGATAGGGAAACGATGATGTTGTTATTCGCGCGAGCAGAGCTAGTCGAGCCGAGCCGAGCCGAGTCGAGTCTAGTCGAATCTAGTCGAGTCTAGTCGACTCTAGTCGAGTCGTCGCGAACGTTTCGACACGCTGCTCCCTCGGAATACCATTCACACCCAGGCGCATTCATAAGCAGTCGGAACAAGGCGAATACTTTCCGCGAAACTATGGACGGGCCCGCCTACGAGGTCGCCGTTCCCTTTTGCCAGCTACGAGCAACGAGCTGCGTGCTGCGCTGCGTGCCGCGAGCTATGCGCTGCGCTGAGAGTCGCGAGTTGTTAGAGAGGAGGAGAACGGCCGGCCCCGAGAATCCAACCTGGAAAGAAACGCTGCTTCGCTCGACGGGCTGGCGTCGACCGTCGTCGTCGTCGTCGTCTACGTTCACGATTGGGTTTGCGTTTCGGACGTCATCACCAGCGGAAAGGTGGCGGCCGTGTCCGGGGGCGACTTTCTCGCGCGCAACTTTCTACACCGGTAAATTTCATTCACTACTCCTCGGCCCGTGCCAGCTCGCCTCCTCTATGAAAGCGTAGTGTGACTCAATCCGCGCGACGAGTCACGCTCCGTGGATCCTTGATCGCGTTTCCCTCGAGACCCACACCCACGTCTCGATCCCGTCCCCTCGCGAAACCATCGATCAGCCCCGTGCACTCCAAGATACAGTATACTCCCGTATAACGCGACCAGAAACTTGTTTGGAAAGACTGTATATGCTGGTGATTATTCCATAGTTTTGAAAAATCTATGTTGCGTGGCTAAACACTTTTTAATGGAACCTTCAATAGCAACAGCAATTTTCATTGTCAACTAACAAGCGCTCTCAACAACGTCATCTAATAGTTTCATTTAAGATTGAAAATCTTATTGAAAATCCTATTGATAGGCTTTCCCGGTAGGTAAAGTGTTAAAATTGGCCCAAGTCACACGAATTTTTTAAAAATGTTACAGTCCCCGACTGTATGTATTGTAATATTGCAGTAAAGGTACAAAACATTGCGTAAAACGACTGTACACTTACTGCCACAAAAGATATAGATACAGTAATTTTAAACAACCCATTCTACCCATTCTACGTCTAGAATTCTCGGAATGGTAAGTTTCAGTGGCGCCTTAAAGTGCAATGGGTTAAACGAGGGTTAGGAAGGCGATCACCGGTGGAGTTCCAGGTCTCAACCGGCGTTTCCGAAACGAACGTGGAACAGAGAAAACCAGCCTCCATCTCCGGTGTCCCGTGTCCCGTGCACCGTGCAACCCTCGCACCCGTGAAACCTTTTGTACGCGTTCGCCCTCGACCGGTCTGTACGCGTATTAGATTCCAGTCGAGACAATAGGGAGAAACCGGAAGCAGCTACAAGGCGCATCGATTCACGAGAAACTGGAAGACCGGTAGTATAATAGGAAACGGTTGGCTCGCCGGAGGACTTCCTATTTACTCGGAATCCTTTCGCTCGAACACCAATAACACCGTTCGAATAATTTTCATCTTTTTCTCTCTGCGTTTCGATATTCCTAGATTCTAGCGAAGAAAAACGCGTAAGTACAGCGTGCGAGTAATTAAACGTTAAAGATTACAGAAATTTACATATGGTATTTCGTATTTGATGCATTTATTCGTATTTCATAATAAATGCATCAAATGCGCAGTCTAGTAACAACGAACGACGTTCGAAGTAACGTTATTCTTCGTGGAGCCTAAGTTCCCCTGATGGTTTGACCGTTATATGTATTGGGTTGGAACGAAAGTTCGTAGCGTTTTTAAATTAAAATTCAATGATAAAATTAAGAGATTTATTCGCAGATTCGTTCAATAACATATTTTCTGTTCCATTGCTTTCTGCCATTTTTAATAAACCTGTGAATAAATATCTTAATTTCATCTTGGAATTTTTTTTTTAATTTGTCCTAATAAATCGCATCTACTCGTTTCTCGTAATAAATGCTTAAAATGTGCGCATTACATGTACATAACAAGAAACGACGATGGAAATAACGAAATAACGTTATTCTTCGCGGAGCATTTGCCGCGGCCGCAGCGCAGCGACACGTCCGACAAGGCTGTCCCGCGACAACCGTCCCAGTCAGCGTGTATACACAGCTGAACCCGGGCCTTTATGAATGGGATCGAGTTCGCGATGTTCAGACTGATCGCCGGCAGCATAAAGAGACGCTGTGTTCGCGTAAGTGGAGTGCCACTTGGCAGTAGCTTCGATAAGAGCGCGAACACACGTCCAACGCATCCCGGGTGTATATCCGGAAGCGTTTCCCTCGAACAAATGGACTTCCAGTGTACTAATTCAGTAGCGATTCTCTAGTCGAGAATGCCGCGGTGAGTCGAAACCTGTTTCTATCTACGTTTGCAAGAAGAAGAACAAACCCCGAATTCGTAATCGCGCTATGAGAAAGCGGAGCTTCCCGTTGCATACTCGCCAAGCTGTAGACTCTGTAGGGAATGCGACGAGGGAATTTTCACGCGTAGGACACGTTTGTGCTCGGTCGGTAACTCAACTTGACTATCGGTAACGCCCGAGGGTGGGCGGGTGCCCGAAAATTCTGGGTTCGGGTCGGGTCGAAACCCGAAAATTTATACTGTTCAGGTACTCCCAAAAACCGAACAGAGGCTCTTAAATTTTGGGTACCCGGCCATCCCTGTCACTAGAAACTTCGTGATACCCGAGTACCCAAAGCGGAAATAGGGTTGGATCGGGAACCCGAAAATTTATATTGTTCGGAGCCCCGAATGTCATAGATTTCCGGGTACTCTAGTGTCACTAATTTCTGACTGCCGACCAGATGCCCGGATACCCCCGCCTACCACTACTATATACATATTGGGTTGGAACGAAAGTTCTTAGCGTCTTTAAATTAAAATTCAAAAATAAAAATAAGAGATTTATTCACAGATTCGTTCAATAACACATTTTCCATCCTGTTCTATTGCTTTTTGCCATTTTTTAATAAACCTGTGGACCTTCATTTCATCTTGGAATTTTAATTTGCAAATGCTACGAAGTTTCGTTCCAACGCAATAGTAATGCCTAGAGAAAGAACACATAGATGGGCGTGAGGTAGACCGGAAACGAGGCAGGGTGGTACAATTTTAGCGGCGGATTGGTTAACGTCGAAGAATTAAAGGACACTCACCGTTTCGACTAGGGGGCCGTGGGGGCGCAGGATACTGGGGCGGCGTCAAGGGGGGCGGCTGCGGCGACACTCGCGCAGACGAGGAGGTCGTTGAGCCTCGGAACGCCGGTCTAAGCGTCGTCGACGTGGTAGTCGTCGTAGCCGCCGTCGCTGTCAGCGAGAACGTGGTGGCGGCTGTAGTGTTGGCGTTGCTATCGGTGTTGGCGGTGGCGGTGGCTGTGGCGATGCGCTGCTGCTGGCCGCTGTACCTCGAGGCGGTGCTGCTCGGGTTGTTGGACGGCCAGGGCGGGCGCCGCGGGGGCAGCACCGGGGGTGGCTCGTAGTCCAAGGTATCCACACTTTCGGCACTTCCGTTTCACCTGTACTCTGGCACCGCGAACTTCCTCTCTGTCTCGTATCGTCTCCCGTTTCCCTATTTTCTGCTTCCTGATTTTATCCGTTCACCCGTGGTTCCAACGTTGGCGCGCGCGCACGTAAACTCATCCAACGCGTCCTATAGGTTACGTATTTCTCGTCTCGGGCGACGAGCAGACGACAAGCTTCTTTTCTCACTGATATTTCACTGGAGAAATGGTGGCACGTTTGTCGACAAAATAAACGGAAATTCGTTTCTCTCTCTCTCTCTCTCTCTCTCTCTCTCTGCGTCTCCCTTTGATTCCTCACTTGGTTCGCACTAGTCACCGATCACCGGTCTCACACAACACAGGTAAACACAACGCTCGAGTTACATGTAGGCAGTTACATGTACCGTCGAAGCGTAGCAAGTCGACGCGTTTTAGCGAAACAAAACGGAACGCAACTGGTGTATTGAACAGAGGAACAAGAAACTCCTGTGGTTGATAATCCTGACGGTGAGGCGGAGCACGGGGGCCGAGGAACGCGAAAGGCGGCACCGGAGCACGGTGTAGCTCTCGACCACTCGCCGTGTACGAGAACCCGGTCGAGAAAAACACGAGGCACGATGCGAGACGAGATGGGAAGACGCGAGGTGAGGCAAGGCAAGGCGGGGCAAGATGGGGACGGGTTGGGACGGGACCGAGACGAGATCGGACGAGACGAGTCGAGACGAGACAGAAGGACAAGATCGGTGAACACACACCGCGGCTTCTTCTCGCGCACTGGCCACACACAGGGCTCTTTCTCGTCTCGTGGCAACGAATGCTGCTGCTGCTGCTGCCTGCTGGTGCTTGCTTACTCTGTTCCTACTCGGTATATCCCTCTTTCTCTCTCTCACTCTTCTTCCTTTCTCTCTTGTATCCGCTACGGGATGCGTACAACGAGTCAGAGCGAGAAACACGCAGGCTTACCGACACAGAGAGAGAGAGAGAGGAGATAGAGGACCGAACCGCGGCGGGAGACCGAGAGAGAGAGCCGACTGAATCTCGCGTAGGCTGTCTGCCAGTAAACAGGCTCCTTCATTCACTGCTTATTTTATACGGGCGGCCCCCTATATGCTCCACAGAAATAGCCACTTCTCGGTCTGTCCTTGTTCCGCGCACATGCCACGGCCGGATATATGCTCCCGCTGGTGCCTTCGCAGTCGTCGTCGTCGTCGTTGCCGTCGACGTCTCCGTCGCTGTTGCCGTTGCTCTCCACCGGCAAACGGATCTCCTTCTTCTTCGTCTTCGTCTTCCTCCTTTTCTATCTCTCGGTCCCTCTCTCTCTGTCCCACCGCCGCCTCCTCGTTCGTGGATCCCCTTTCTCTCGCACTCTCGCATTCGTGTCACGCGGCTCGCACCTCCGACAACAGTACTGCCCTCCGTGGAAAAGCGAAGAGTAGGAGGCCCACACCGGCGTTCTCCTTCTGGCGCATCCTTCTCTCTTGTTCCTTGTTCCTGTTCCTGTTCCTGTTCCCCTTCTTCGAACGTACGCTTCGCAGAACCGGATACGCACGGTTTCTTTTATTTCGCTCTCCGTTATTTTTCGAAGCGAGACATCTCGGTTCTATACCGAGTTCTCGTGTCACTGTCTGCTGCGCGGTACACACACACGAACACACACGTATAACACCTCGAGGGAACAACAGGTGCGTGATATCGGTAACCGGTGTCGCAGCCTACCTCGCTACCTTCGGCTGTTACAGTCACCGGAAGAATGAACACGCACGGACGACTTTCTCGCGACAGACCTCCGTGTGTTACTGTCGTCGATCGCGTCCTCAACAGGGTCCGAAAACACTGATCGACTTGTGGATCTCCAGGTACGTGCACACTCGTTGAAAATCCGAATGGAAAACAGCTTAATTATCACGGCGATCGACTTCTCGCGAGCACGACGACGATGTGTCTCGATCGATCGGACGCTCGGCACTCCCGCGAACAACGAACGGATCCGTTGCGCGCGCGTGTGTTTCCAGTTACGCGCCCCGTAGTGCTCTCACTCGAGTTCACTGGTTTTCTCGAATGGCAAGCCTTCGCTCGTTCTCTCTCCCCTCTCCGATCCACGATCGCTCCGGTGAACACGGCGCAACTCACGTTCGCGTACCCCGCGCACGACCAACACCACCGTACACACTCTTCGCCCCGTACACAAACACACCGAACGATCCGGGTATTCGTGACGTACGCGCGACCGCGCGCACGGTCTCTCTCCTCTCTCGCGTTAAGCGGAAAGAGAGTTGGAACGAGTCGGCTGGAAGCAAGAAAAAAAGAGACGAAACGACGAGACAGCCGGCGGCGGCTGGGGGACATGCAAGGGGGGACACTGGCAGTTGAAAGAGTAGGGATTGAAACGGAGAGAGAGAGAGAGAGAGAGAGAGAGAGAGAGAGAGAGAGAGAGAGAGAGAGAAAGACGCGCGCGACGAAAGGGGAGAGAGAGGGAGCACGAACGAAGACGGAGAACGAGCGAGCGAGAGACGAAAAAGTTCAGCTGGCCTCGGCGGCCATGCCGGTGTAGATCGTGCGAGAGCAGCCCAGGCGCGTACTATCCGACCGACGGGGCCACCAGTCAATCGGTACACGCCTTCTCACTTTTTTCTTGTCTTTTCCCTCTTCTTGCTTCCCTATTCTTTTTTCCTCTTCGATTTCCCCCTCGTCTCTTCGTTGACGTACTCCCACGGGAGTCACAATAATATCACCCACACAACACGATCCTCCTCTCTCGATGGATTGCGTTTCTAACCTCTCTCTCTCCCCGTTGCTGTGTCGTACGCCCGTTTTCTTCGTTCACGTTAACGCGTGTCGCCGTGCAGGTCGACGGACGGATCGATCACGGTTCATGGTGTGTATCCATCGGTTCTCGTCGGTTTCGGTCTCATCGCCAGCACACGCACTCACACATACACGCGCGCGTTCAATCGGTCTCTCGGAGGCAACGCGTTAGTTGGCACGGGCGAGTGTCGCGCACATTCGAGACACGATCGAATGAACGCGTTTCCTCGCGTCTCCGGATAACTGTCTCTCAGCAGCGAGTCTCCCTTTTTTTTACAATTTTTCACGCGTCTTTACGGAGACTGGTGGGGGTGGGGGAAGGGGGGAGGGACTCCTCTCTCGCGTGCGGCAAAACAGAAGGAACCGAGCAACAACGCGCGCGCACACACGAGACCTTCTTTCGCTCTCTTTCTTATTTCTCTCTCACTCTCTCTCTCTCTTTCTCTCGCTTTATATTTTATTCGACAACGAACGATTTTATTCGACGCCTCCCTACTTTTGTTGTTTCTCTTTTCTCTTGGCTACCGTGAACACCCGGGTCGTACACCGTTCATTCGCTCTCTGCGTGTGTCGTCTCTCGTTTCGGAGCCGAGACCGGCTACGCTCGACGCTGCTGTGGCGTTCTAGACTCTCCGCTCGCTTACAAACATCGAAACAGCGCGTCGAGGAGCAGCGGCCTGTCGTATCCGTGAGTGGGGTGCTCGAATGCGCATGCGCTCTCGATCTCTGCATCGAACTTGCCAGCATACGCGCGCGCGTTCGGTCGCTCGTGCGCGCGAGAACGTATACTCACACTGTTTCGCAACGGCCAAGCCTCGACGAACCTCACACGTAAATGCGCGGGTGCGGACCAACGCGCACACACGCAACCCACGCCACGAAAGCACCGTGATGCCCCCCACCCCACCCCCCACCATCCGTCCCACGCCCCATGAACCTCCGCTCTCTGCCCTTTCCCCTCCACGCCTCGCCATCGTATACCGTACCTCGCGAGCCAGACGCGATACTTCATTCATGCTCGTATTGTGCGGCCAGGGCTGCTTCTGTTTGCTCTGGCCCCACGCGCTTTTCACCGATTCTTTTTTCCACTACGACACGCGACATTTCCTCACCCTTCGTCCTTCGATCGCACGCAATACCTTGATCGCAGTTTACAATGACCCGAATTAATATTCGGACGTTGTAAAAAAGACGATAACTTTTTTTAATATTGTACTATACGATTTGAACTTTTTCCGGAAGCTAGAGCAATTATATATTGAAAATTCAAAAAATACGTTTTGTAGATCTGTGTCAATTGTATGCACTGCGACCGTTTTTCGCGAAATTTTCAGAATATGCTTAATTGGGACAGATCTACAAAACGTATTTTTTAAATTTTCAGTATACAGGGTGAGTCACCTAACGTTGCCACCTCAAATATCTTTGTTGTTTTTACAGCCTAAGTATGAAGTTGAAAAATAAGGGGCTCCGAAAATTAATGAGTGATTAACGATTAGACTGCGAATTTTTAATGGTTAATGCAAAATAATAATGTTCCGTGTCTGTTATATGAACTTCACCAATAAATGATAGTTTTCAATATCTCACTTGTGTTCACATTAATTCGCACACTACTGTACAAGATTGTCCCACGAGTAACTACGAAGTTCCGTAGATGGTTTCCTGCTAACTCGAAGCTTCCTATCGTTCTACGAAGCATCGTTGCTTGCGAATCGCAAATATGCATTCTTTTTCACACCGACACGCGACATTTTCTCGCCCTTCGTCCTTCGTTCCATCGCAATACTTTGATCGTATTATACCTCGTTACTTAATGGACGATGTGCTACAAGATTATCCCACGAGTAATACGAATTTCCGTAGATACTTTCCTCCTAACTCGAAGCTTCTTGTCGTTCTACGAAGTATCGTTGCTTGCGAATCGCAAATATGCATTCGCCGGCACACCGTGGAATTGGTGCTGCCATGCCGGAGGGTTTGTTTCTAGGCGCATACGCTGGAACATTTCAATGTATAGGAAGATGCGAGGGGCGATAGAACAGATTGGAAAATGTGTTATTGAATGAATCCGTGAATAAATTTGCAATTTGTAATTTTAATTTGCAAAAATTACGAAGTTTCGTTGCAACCCAATAAAATTGGACGTGTAGTAAAAAAAAAAATGGACGGGGATCCGTTTGAATCGTTTCGTGGATTTGAGGGCTCGCGAGTTTCCGCGGAAGACGCAACGTAACGAGAGAGTAGAAAAGAGGCGCGCGCCGCGCCGGAAGCGCAAAGTGAAATTTCCGCGGGCGAACGTGTCAGCGTGGTGTAGGACAGTTTTATTCATTGAAGAATGGCGGCTACGCGAATGACGACGGCCGCGTTCTCTCTTCTCGCGGGGCGCTTGAAAAATCTTCGTTCAGGTGATCGAACGTCGTAAAACCGATACACCCCACCCCTCGGTGTGTACTACGGGCTCTCCCACATGTCGGGGAGACTCGGTTCTCTTCGTAAATGTCCGCCGACTACATCCTCTTTCGTCTTCGTCTCTTTCGCTCGGTTCTCTCACTCTCTCTCTCTCGTCCTCTCGACGAGCCTCTCTCTGTGTACACACGTTATTTATGTAGCCGTGTGTGCGTGTTCCTCCTCCCACTCTCTGTCCTGAGCCAGAGAGTGAGCATAAACCAGACTGTCCTCGTCACTTCCAGTCTTGCCAGCTCTCTCATTTTCTCTTTCTCCTTTGCTGTTCCCTCGTTCTCTCTTTCACTCCGGTGTCTCTCACATGTACACTGGCACACGTACGTCACATACGCGGATCGAATCGAGCCGCACCAGTTCTGCTATTAATCGGACACGCAAGTCCTCGGAATCACGAGCGGGATATTGTCGAGATAAATCGACGAGACTCCTGCAAATAAAATTACCATAAATACGCGGTTGGTTGCATCACGTCGAGCTCTTTTCCGCCCAACCTGACCAAGCGCCTTGCTCTCTCGAGCTCCGACGCGTTGCTGGCCCCGAATCGACCGCGAGATCCTCGACGATTTCCCGCTCTCTCGATCCTTTCCTAGGGTAAGTGTGCCTATTACTGCGGTATTTTATCTGCAATCCCTTGTCAAATGTTCTAGGTTTCCATACTTGTCCCCACATAGGTTGCATCCTCTCGCCTCTTCCTCCAGCCAGTATCTGTTCCAATTCTCTGAATTTCCGCATCTTACCCGCGCTATGAGCTTAGCATCACGTGCATTAAAGCGAAGGAGGGGCCCATTACTGTGGCACAAAAACCAGTAGAAATGTCCCTAATACTGCGGTGTGGCTTTTACACCATACATATGGTGAGGCACCTAAGTTTAGGCAGAAGATACATACATCAGTCGTTCGAACCGTTTTCACAGGGAACAACGCCGGTGGATCGAGCGATCGATGAAATATTCATCGCGTTTACTCTTACGCTGCGCGGCTCGATAGTTTTTTTATTTTTCCTCTAGCACGCGTATAAGGTGTGCCTATGTCCCTCTTTTTCATGGTCGACGCAGTTCGCGAGCGCCTAGCACTATGTGTTACATGCTCGACAGAGTCGCCCCCGAGATATCACACTGTGCTCGCGGTTTTGTTGTCTATCTTTGCCCAACGATCCTTCCTCGTAGCATTTCTTTCCATCGCGAGCATGCGAATAAGTAACCTTTCAAAGCATAAAACGAGCACGCTATCTCCCGCACGCACTGCTGTATCTGATGGGAGCGAAAACAATGTAACGGATTGTAACGTAATGTTTCATTAAAAACTACATACACTTTGCATCAGGCTTCTTACGCCGCGTGCCAGTTCTACTGTATACATACACGTATAGTATATAGGGTGGACACACCGCGACTCGATCACCTTGAAGAAATTCTTCGTTGAAAGGTGTACAAACAATTGTCGTGCGTATAGAAAAGTTGCGTGATCTCGAAGGGCGCCGCTACGCGATGCACGAGCGCATTGCGCTCTCTTTTATGGATGAAAGATCCGAGGTTCGTCAATGGTCGTAACAGCTGTCCGCTCTTCTTCGACCGCACAACATGCGGGTCCTACCAATAGGCATTTCCCTCCGTTCGCTGTTGCGTCTACCACAATGGTAATGCAAATATACGGAACTCTTTTATTCGAAACACAGCGAACGAAGAATTCGTAAAAAAGATTTCTACATGTTTCTTCGACATCGTGCACCTACGTTTTTCGAATGTTTTTTATTTGATAGTTCTCCATGCCGCTTGCAGAAGTGCATTCCGAGCATTGTCTTACACTGGATGTAAAATGCTGAAATTCATTGTAGTTCCTACCTTAAAAAATACTGATTTCCAAGTCCACCATATTCCAACGAAATCATAATCGGCAACATCTGTCATTTGGAAAATTTTCAATTTTGCGCCGCCTCCGAAAAGATTGTACATATTGTGTTTAAGTTCGTGTGTATTCTCACATAAATTAAATGGAAATTATTTCATACTTTTTAGTGCATTTTTTTAGAGGAACATGAAAGCAAGTTGTTGAGAGAAATGCTGTAAATGGGTACCCGGTTGGCTACGAAAGGGTTAAACAAATTGGATAACGAGCTAAGAAGGGAAATCGCCGTTAATGGGACGTGAAGCGACGAATTTATAATAATCGAAATTGTACAAGCACCGCGGGCGTGGAGATGCGAATCGCGTGCACCACTTCCCTCGGAAGGATATCCGGTGTGGAAACGCTTCGTCCTACTACTCTCTCCCTCTCTCTCTCTTTCTCTTTTCCGCTCTTTCCAACGCACTAGTCGCTCTGCCCCCTTCCTCTGGGCCACCACTATTCCCTCCTACGTTCGATGATCACCTTTCGCAGCGTAGTAAATATGTAGCACGTCTCGTCGTATTTTTGTTTCGGCGTGCGTATACTCGTCCCACGATTTTCGCCAACACATGCGGGCCCATTAACAGTTTCCAGTCCTTCTTCCAGGCACGACGGAAATGGGACTCCCTCTATTTTGTATTTCTCGCTATACTTCCCGTATGTTACTATCTCTTGAATGCTCCCTCTCTCACTCTGTATTGTTCTCGGTCGTATCAGTATAGTTCAGAGTTGGGCAAAAATGTAATCAACGATCAACGAATAAATTTCTACTTCAATCGTTAATCTCAATTAACAGAGTTGGGCAAACATTTAATCAACGATTGACGAATAAATTTCTACTTCAATCGTTAATCGCAATTAACAATTAATCTCCTAGTTTAGTCGCTAATTGCGGTTAACGATTAAACGCTTATTAATCGTTAATTTGGAATAACGGTTAAATTTAACGATTACATTCCTTTCAATTGTAATCGTCGATCGGATAATTGATTAATGATTAACTGCTGAAACTTCGAAATGAAGTACGGAATCAAAACTACCCGCGAAAAGAGAACTCTCTGAAAATGGCCTATTCCCGGAATGAGAGGAGAGGCACTCGCGTTGCTGACAATAAGGAGAGCATACTCGACGGAGACAGACGAGACCGGGCCGGGGAAAGAGGAGCAACAATGTGGAGCGGAGAAAAGCGGAGCAAGGGTGGGAACAGTGTTGCGAAAACGAGGGTAACTTTCGCCGTCGTGGTTCCATGAGCACGCCCGCGGTGCTGATGGCTCCTCGTCTCGCGGACCGTCCGTCCGACCGACCGCCTTACTTAATTAGACAATTAACCCTTTCAGCCGCTGAAACCGATGGCGCAGAAAACGACCGCGGCCAGAGTTAGGCGGGAACCAACCGCTTGCGCCTCTGTTGGTTTCTCTTCTGGACGATAAACTCTGCGAATTGGTCGATCGTTATCGGAATAATCGCCGAGACTGGAAACAATGGATTTCAGGACAGCTAACACACCCCACTCCTCGTCTACCCCTTGCAACCACGTGTCGCGATACCGCGGACAAAGTGGACCGAAGAGTAGAAAGGAGGGCTGTTCGAAGGTGATTAGTAGACTGCGGATTTTTATGTAAAATTTGAATAGTGTTGTGAATTATTTAAATTCTCCAACAAGTTTGAATTTCATCTACTCGAACCTGCTAATTTCAGTGTCAATGTAGGAGTGTCAAAAGCAGTGTTTCCAATCATATATATTATAACTGTTTCCTTGATCTCGATCGACAATTTGTTAATAACGAACAATAATGATTTCAGCGCACTGGTTCGATCTGATGCTACTACTTAAGCAATTTTGCAATTTACCACAAAATTTTCAACGTACGTCTAACTAAAAGTACATATGTACCTTCTCTGTTGCGCCGTTTGCTCGAGAAGACGTATCCGTTTTGCTTTCCTCTGGCTCGGCGCGGCTTGGCGGGCGGTTTAACGCGGCGGGGTTCAAGTTCAATTGAAACCAATTCTTGTCCCGTGCTATAGGAAGTTGGGTCGCGGCGTTTGGCGGGTGCCTTAACCGCGTTTTCTTCTCACGGTATCGTTTACGCGGAGACGCGGCCGTTGTCGGCCGGATCTATAATAAATAGGCCGCGTGGAGAATCGCCACAGGCTGAGAAACACTGGTTTAGCCTATATTTAAACGCGCGGCACGCCGCGTATCTTAAGCGCGTTCATTAATGCGCTTACGTGTGTGCACGCCCGTTTAACCTTACGCCTGTTTACAGTCCTCTCGCTTGGACGATTTGTAACCTACGACATACTGAGACACATTTCTGCCTCTCGTGGCTGGCCTTGATTAAGCTGTTCCCCGCGTTCGAACGTGACTCTACCAGAAACCAGAAACCGCTGCGTTGCATTTCGCGCGGGTTGCACCCCGCCAGGCGATGCTCTCTTTCTCCGGTTCTGTCGAAATCGGGAGCCACGAGATCCTCCAACCGTATTCTTATCCTTATTTCTCGGTTAGTTTGCTAATCACCCAGTGGGTAATAAACCCGATCATATCGGCACACTATGTGTGCCGACGATAACGCGCGACTGTTCGCGCAAACGCATGATTTACTCCTTGCAAATGCGCGACCCGCGGCTGCGGATTCGGAGTCTCTGCGCTTCGGAGCACAGTGGTCCCGATTGAGAAATTCAGTGCGTTTTTGTTGTAACTGGACTGCGGATCTTTATGCATTTATGGCTTATAAAAATTTTCGAAAAATGCTGGAATATAAAATTCGATAAATTAATGGAACATATTTCCATGAACAATGGGAGTGTTTATTTCATGCCACTTTCTTAAAATTTGTATATAGAAATTGACTACGTCGGACAGACCCCGACTTGTCGGGCCAAAGACGTACCTGAGTTATAGGCGGAAATGAATCTCTCTATCTCGCCCTCTACTTCTCGACGCAATCAGTTTATTGGGTTCGACAAGTCGAGAAACGGAAATCGGACGAAACGGTAATCAACGAGTCGGCGAGCTCGGCCGCTTCCACGGAAGGAGATAGAGCGGTTATCAGCCGATCCGACCACGCGATAACAGAATAAGAGAATCAGAGAACGCCTCGCTCGTCCGCGTTTCCTTTTTCTCTTCTGGCCCGCGACGGTCGCGACTTCCTGAAATTGACACGCGCGATTAAGAGTTTAATATTTCATTTCCTGAAACGAACACGCGGCAGATTAACAGCCTAATAATCCACTTCCTCGACGCGACGGATCGACTTACCGGATCGCGACGAATCCGCTCCGCTCGGGCATCGACGAGCGAAGCGTTTCGATTGAAACATGATTCTCGAGCACCGAATTTTTGCTAGCGTCCGCGGAACGAGGACCGGAAACGGATCGACGCGGCGGACAATCACAATTAATGAAATTATAAAGAAGCTTTCACAAGAAATAATTTAATAAACATCTTTGTTAGAGCTACTGACTGTTGTGTGTTCCTTTTATAGTCTGGAAGAATAACTTACTGACGATAGCATTATGTGGTTTTCGTCAGAATGTGGTGATTAATTAACGTACTAGTCGTTGGTCGTAAAAAGAACTAAGAAACGAGGACCAGGAACACAGTTCGACGGCGGACACGAGCATGTTTCCCGTTCGTTTACAAGGAACTCGAAACCATTCGTGTCGATCCTGGAAAATCGAATTAGACATTTCTATTCGCCTATTTGCTGTCAGCCTATCTCAATGAACACGCGAACCTTCGAGAAAACAAATTACGTAAGAGATTTCATAGGTGACACGTAATCAAGCCGTAGTACGTACCTATAGTAACCGAAGAACGAGTTGTACTATCGACACGCTGTTACGTAGCCAGTCGGAATTTTCAATTACCATCGAGTGGTCGATTAACAATTCGATACGGAATATTATACGTCTTCGGCGTACGAGGTAATTGGACAATCTTGCTTGCGATTCTTCGTTTGAAGATTCACGTGTTGAAATCGGCAGCGATGGAACCACGCCCACTCTGGACACTTTGGCACGAGGACCGACGGAAATCGAGAGGACAGAAAAATTGATAATTGAAAAATCGAGTCGAAGAAGCTGTCTCCATCCCTTTTATTTTTAAAAACTCGGCAATCATAAAATTGTACTAAAATAAAATTGTGAAAAGATTAATAAGCGATGAAATGAATTTTTATTTAATTACTGCTTCCCACAATCGACGCAGAAAACTTTTATTTCGCATAAAGATCCGCACTCTGATTTCCATGGGAACCAGATTGGGCATATGGCCCACTGTGTGTAGCACCCGGAAGTTCAATTTTCTTATTAATTCCTTTATATTAACCCCTCGCCGTACCTTTCCTTTTACAGTTACATTAATCAGAATGTCTTTATGCAGGTACATGTTGTAGAAGCGAAAAGAAAATGTATATATATATTGTATGGCTACATTTATATTAATGCTTAAATATTGATTACAAACGAATCAAATATTATCTCCTGTAAGATGAAACGTAAATTGGCACCATTAGCCGTATCTGACGAGTAGAATTTTTGTCCACCTTGAGCATTCGGTACATTGTGCGGCGGTTCGGTGTCGGTTGACAGAAAACGTGTCGGTGTGGGAGCGAGAGGAAATTCCGGGTGACCGGCACAGGAAGCAGGACTTTTTTCCACGAAAAGCGAGCGGTACGTGGTCACGATTCACGATTCACGATTGCCGCATCGCCGCCTCGTCGTTTTGCCGCTTGCGAGGTCATCATTCCCATCGCTAACGCACACGGAGCCACGTGCGTCGCGTATGGACGCGCGAGGACAACCTGCAGATGCATGAATGACTCGAAATGACGTGTGTTCATTGAGCGCGGCTCGGCGTGCCGACTTGCTGCTCTCGGTTGCTCCCAGCAAGGACACGACATATTTTCTGACTCGCGTAGGAAAAGATTCGAACCGACGCGACGTTTCTTTTTTCCCCGGCTGCGTCCCACGTCTCTGGTCATTTCCGTAGACTTCCACTAAGAAGAGTCTCGCTAAAACGGTATAATAAATATCTTCTGTCGGACGTCCGATAATCTTTCGCCAGTTTATCATCGAAAATCCTCGTCGAATCCGTTTCGTTCCTCGTCGTTCTACGTCCGTAGAACCGTATACGGCCAAAGTGAAATTCCTTTCGCTCGGCTTCTTATCCGAGGATTAATTCTACAGCATCGGACCGGAAGTTGTGTAATCCGGGTAGACGGGTCGAGTGGCAGCCGACGCGCTAAAGTAGAACTACCTGTGAATTACCATCCGCCTTCGTAACGGAGTGATATTACTGACGAACGAGAAGGATGCAAGCTCGTTCGAAGGAATATGCTTCTCTACTCTACTCTATTCGGCACAGGTACCCCTCCTACAACACGGCGTCCTATAACACGGTTTCGCTCTAACCCGGATAAATTGCGGGAACCCACGTATAGCACTGCAAAATTGCGGAAACCTTTGTACAACACACAAAAAAATGTTTGTTTTTTTTTATAGGTTTTCGGAACGTAACCCCCTTTTTGTACTGGCTCTCATATAACACGGTTTCACACATCACGGCATTTTAGGAACGTATCTACCGTGTTATAGGAGGGTTACCTGTATCTGGTTCTGCACCGTGGACCGTGGGCCATCCGCGATAACGTTAACAGCATTCTCCTTTCCACGATTGCAAGGGTGCGAAATGCGTCTTGTCATTTCTCATATTTCGTAGAAGTCGTATAACTCCATTTCTTGCTAATAAAAAACGGAAATTCCACGAGCGAAATGTCATAAAACTTCAAAAAGTGTTATAACTCAATTCACGAATCACAAAACTTCGAAACTCATATATCTCTATTTCTATTCTGAATGTTAAGAAACGAAATGACTTAAAGACAGAGGTGAAACCTTTACGCGGTGGATGGTTCCGCGTCAACCACGATCGAACCGGTCAAAATTGTGGTCCCGCGATTTGTGATGGAGGACGCAACACGGAGCCTTGTTCGTATCGGCTGTTCGTTCCAACCCTTTAACAAGCATAACCGGGAAAGTATCGATGACTGGGGAGGGCAGTGGTATCGGTGAGTGGACGGTCGGGGGACGAAGAGGATCGTTACGCCGCGGAGAGGGGAATCGGCGGAAATGAGCGTGCGCGAGGCGGGCAGGGCCACGTAGAAAAGCGTGCGAGGGAATATGCGTGTGTGGCGATGTCGAGTGCATCGGTAAACCGATTAAACGACTTGCGTAAGAGCAGTGGGACGGAGGAGAAGCTGTAGTCGAAGACACTGGTAGATTTGGTGGAAACAGGGCTGGACGTGTATGGGAAGAGAGAGAGAGAGAGGAGAGAGATCTCGCAACGAAGCCGCAACCAGTCCAGAGAACGGAAGAAAAGGAACGCAGCGAGCGCATCGTGGTCGCCACCGATGCATTTCCTGTGAATGTGCGCGAGCGCGAACCTGAGCTCTCGTGGCCGCGCACTCGTTCGCGAAACGACGATATAGTCTTGTTTCGAGCCACGTCGCTAATTATATTTCAAATTTACCGATCTGCTGCCGGGAGAAGGAAGCGGAACAGTTATACCTACCATTAAAAAGTTAATGAGACATGGTATCTCACCGGGGAATTTTAAGTATTCCGGATTCGGCGGTCGTACTTCGCTTGCCTTCCGGTATTTCATTCGCGGTGAAGGCGAAGGCGATGGCTGAAGGCGAATGGTGAAGGCGAAGGCAAAGGCGAAGGCGAACGCGAAGGCAAGCACGTTGCCACAACGTTACGTACACGGTGTCCCGGAAAGCGGGATCCTCGAACGGCTGAGAAAATTCGCGTGTACCTTCCGTTCTCTTTTTTCCCCCGAGAAACGTAACGCGAATCGCGCACGAATCTCATCGCCGCAACGGCACGCGCAAACACGATCATCGAAACGTAGCCGTCGATTCGGTTGCACACCCAAACGCGTTCTACTTTCTAGAATCGCTGCAATTTACCAAGCCTGTGCCCGCCTTGCTGTCGCAGCCTGGTAATTATCAACGAAAGCACGTTTCTCTCAGTCGCGATCACGCTGGAAATGAACACTGGCCAGTCGTCCCGACATCCGCTGGGGAAAATGTCCGATTTAGGAGTGCGATTTTGTTCGGAAGTATTCGTACACCCTTTAAAACAGAACAACTTTTTGATAACTGTACCAAACGTCCGGATTTTTTATAATCAATTAGAAGCATTGATTTTCCAAAAATTATGATTTACAAGGTTACATGCAAAAATAAAAAAGGCATTGAAATCAGGCAAAAATCAAAGGCAAAAAATCAGGTCGTTTGGTACAATTATAGAAAAGTTATTAGATCTTTCATTCCTCACTGTATACAAAAGATATGTTAAAGTTTCATCTTAATTCATTATGTACGAATAAAGTTTGTTGAAGTTTATTTAGATTGTTTTACTTCCACATTCAATTACGAAATAATAGTCGGTGACACGAGATAGCCTCTGTGTAAAATTTCCGGTCATCAATGTGTTAATATTGATTCTAATTATAAGATCATATTAGGAAGATATAAAAGTAACAGGAAACGATTTTTCGGGAATCTTTAAATAATGTGTTTCTCAAGGAGGTTTGTAGAAATTAATTGAAAATACATGCTAATGATATTCGCCCGTACTCGCGTTAAATTTTGCATGAACATAAGGAATGGAATATGTAGTTGAGTATGTATGGTATGTAGTAGAATGTGTATAGAATAAATGTATCACAGAATTATCGATTACCAGCAGCGTTTCGAATTTTACACTTCTAAATCGGTCGTTTTCCCCACTGCGCGACACCACGCTTCGTAGTCGCGATATTTTATCGAACGCGGCGCATCCTTTTTAGGAATCACCGGAAGTCGGTACCCCCCCCGACTTCTCGTTTTATCGCGGCATACGCTATCGTTTTGTCCCACTGAATTCTCGTAGAGCTGGTTCTCGAGCGTATTACGTTTAATAGACTATAATTTTGTAGTTGCGCCCAAGACTTTGATATCGCGATCGTAAAATAATGCAAGTGATCGGGAGCTCGAGCCGTCATCGACGAACTATGGTCTGGAAACCCGCTTTTTCTGGACAAAAATATCAACTTTTGTTGGAAACATTTTTTTGGCCGATCATACAGGCAATGTGAGGTACGTCGTTAATATAGTCTTTGTAAATTCTTTATAAAGTATTTACTATGATTAAAGGATGTTTATCTGATTAAGTAAACTTTGTTTCTTTATTAAGTATATATACAGGGTGGTCCATTTATGTTGAGACAGTCAATTATTACGGAAACCAGCAGGAATATGAAAAGATGTTTTATATAAAATATTCTTCGTACGAAGGGGCACATTTAATGGTGCCATGCACATTTTTCCATAATGGCGCTTTAAGGGTCAGATGAAACGCAACTTCATATTTTCAGATGGAAATAGATATTTTTTATTTTGTATTCCTATTCTACATCGAAAAATATATGGGTTCTAACTCTGTTGCAAGAAAAATGTTCTCGACATCTTAATGTTGAAAAATTGACTTTTGCCCACAAACAGCGGGTTTCCAGCTACCATAGTTCGTCGCCGTCACGTTCAAGAAAGAATAGGCTCGTGACACTGTTCGCGAGCCAGCGTCGCGGCGAAAACAAAAACAGGAAGAAGGTTACGCTGATACACTCGAGTGCAAGTGTCTGGCCAGTTTCGTTTCTTTTTCTTGTGAAACTCTCGTAGTCTTTATTTTGATCGTGATAATTCGCTCGATTATCATATACAAAGTGGGTACATATACAAAACACATTCGAGGCTCGCGTCTATATGTATATACATATATTCGTTCTCTATTTCTCTTCCCGTAACGACGCGATGGAATTCTACTAATTTTTTAAGTGGACAATATCTCTCTCCTCGACTCTGTCGCATTCTCTCTCTCTCTCTCTCTCTCTCTCTCTCTCTCTCTCTCTCTCTCTCTCTCTCTCTCTCTCTCTCACTTTTTCGCGCATTCATTCGTTATCTTCGTTCCGTTCGAGTATCTACATCCACTTCCCTTTCTCTTCTCTCGTTCTCCTTCGTCTCTTTTTCTCTCGAGCTACTTTCTCTCTCGCTTTCTCATTCGCTCGCTCGCACGTGGGTTCTCGACGACGCGACGCGACGACGAAACCGGAAACACGTCGGAGACTTTATGCGAGCCACGCATCTGCTTCCACGAAGCGATCCTGGGCGAGCGCCGACGCCCGGACGAGTTTATACGTCGTGGCTCAACTTCAACCCCTCAAATTCAACCCTTCCGAGACACCTGCGACCTGGAACACCGATCACACAGGTGTCGGAGGCTTTTGGCTCATCCTGTCTCCTCCTGGTTCTCAAGACATTCTCTAATCGACCGAGTGCGAGCTAGAACTTTCGGTACTCGAAGGAGTTCGTCCTCGAGAAGAGATCGTGCGCAAGCAGCGTATATGATCAATAGATTCCGGATGTTCATGCATAATAAAAAGTTCGTGCACTAATTGCAAGGCGCAGGAGCTAAATATAAATTTGCACTCTCCATTAGTAATTTTAATATGGTGAAAATAATATATTAACACTTTTATAAAGTCTGCTAATATATTCGCTGTTTGAAATTGCACTTGCTCATTTTTGTTATGAATGCATAAAATCCGGAGTCTAATGACCAACGTGCGATCAGTTCGCTGTAGTTTCCTCTCTGCGGAGAATCAAAACTTTGAACACAACAAATACATGCTCGATTCTAGTTTCTGTAAATTGGTCCGTAGAAATCTATACCCGCGCAATCATCTGCAGTGTCCGGTAAAACTGAGTGCTAAAACAAAGTGACCAGCGGCTACAATAAAACACGAAAGATCGTCCACCGTGTTCCAGATTCGTTGAAGCGTATTAAACCGAAGGATCGAACCTCGAGCATTCCTCGGAGGATTGTACCGATGTGTTTTGATGTACTCCAAACAGCGACGCGTACCGAGATCTCTTTCGTTTCTGCAGCGACACGTTCCACGAACGATCGATACAGAATAATAACGTATAGGTACTAGGGCTGTTGCTTTTCTCCGATGGTCGAAGATTTCGAAGCTTCGAAAGCTTTGAATCGATGTTTCGAAGCTTCGAATTTCGAACCTCCGCTCCGTAGCAAATTATTAAAAGAAACGGAGTTTCGGAGTCGCTGAACATCGAAATTTCGCTGTTCAATTATATCTGATGCAATTACAGTGAGTGTAGCAATTAATTGGACACTTCTACATTTCATTAAAAATCCTTACAATTCGAAGGCTTCCAAGCTGCGAATTTCGACCCTCCGTAGCAAATTATTAGAAGATTAAAAGAACCGGAGTTTCGGGACGTTGAACTTCGAAATTTCGCTGGTAAATTATATGTGATGCAATTACAGTGAGTGTAGCAATTAATTGGACACTTCTACATTTCATTAAAAATCCTTACAATTCGAAGACCTCAAAACTTCGTGCACTTCGAAGGCTTCGAAGCTTCGGAAAAGTGGCAGCCCTGTTACATACGTATGTGTGATGCTTGTTCGGGCACAGCGATCGTTTACGGACACCCTGTACATCGTATCGTTTCGTACGATGATAGAAAGTTTCATAGAAATCATGGTGCTCGGGCTTGTAGCCTGTCCACGTAAGCACAGCGAAGCTCCGGAAGCGCTGTCGACCGAAAGCTCCTCTTCCCTCGCGCGATTCCATTTAAGTCTCAGGCGTAGCGATTAGAAAAAATAATTCTTCGACGAGGTAAATATCAGCATCGTTGATCGACGTGGAACAGCGGGCGGACCGGTTGTCGTCGATTCCTTCGTCCGAAATTCCCGCGGACAATTTTACGCGACTTTCACTCGAAGCCTTTCTTCTTACTTCACTAACATTCGAACGGTCTATCGGAGAATCCGCGATGTACCTTTAAACTACGAATTATTTAACAAGCGTAGATTCGTCGTCTCGCGTCGGTTCTAATATTGCAAAGGAAAATCGATTTTCTTCCCTCGATCGCCGCTTCGGAGATCAATTCGAAAGTCTGCTATACAGTGACTCCCTTTAAGGGGGTAGATTCCCGTTTCCAGGAGATTGCAAGGGTGCGCGATTTTCTTCAGTAGTCCAAGGCGCTGGATAAAAGATTAATCTAGACCGCGATCACCCTCAAAGCTTTAGTTCATGGAAAATGGTTAATTGGTTTACGAGTTATAAACAATCAAAACTGGTGGAAATTGCAATTTTTCATGAAGCTGCGACAGCTACATGCTGCCGAATAATGCAAACTAAAGTTATTATAGCACGTATGTATTAACATCCTGGTTGTTTCCTATTCAATTTACCTATTCTATTTACTGTATTTAATATATATATATGCGGCCTAGATTGATCTTTTATCAAGGGCTTTTGACTTCTGAAAAACCCGATCGCATGCATTATCTAGAAAAAAGAATGTGCATCCCGCACCCTTGCAATCCTAGAAACGAGTCTACCCTTAACCCTGAGCACTCGAACGGTGACTCAGAGTCACCACTAAAAGCTGCTGTACTATTTAAAATATTGTTTACATTTTTAGACATGCTGGTCTCCAATTACTAAGCATTTATAAGACTTGTATGAAATTAAAAAACCATACAGAATGGAAATATTTTAGAAAACGTTAAATTTTCCGGTTAAAATAGCTCCGAGTGCAAAGGGTTACTATCGATTTGCGAAACCTGTAATACCCGAACAACAGCAACGAACTCGAACCAACGCGCTTTTCAATGTCGATCGGGATCGAACGGGGCTGTTGGATAAAAGATTCGAGGACTCGACGTCCTCTTGTAGATCTGCGGAGATGGCATGGCTGCACCGGAAGACGATTTCATAAATTTTCGCGCGGCTAAGAAAAACGAGCCTCTGGCATCGACTTGAACGCGACGGATAAACCGGTTCTAATCGTGGAGCGCGGGGTTGCGAGTCGCTTCGAAAGAATCGGGATTCTGTGGCGAACGAACGGACGAGCGGACGAAGGAACTCGACGAAAACGGATGGAACAACGAATGAGTCGAGCGCCGCGCCGGTTTGTCGAGTCGCGCTGAGTCCACGGGTCGTTCGCCTTGGCCGAATACTCGCGGAACAATGATACCGCGACTAATGCGTGTGTACCAATTAAAATGACCAATCAACTCGTACCTTAAGGCGGTAGACTCGTTTTTCCAGGACTGCAAGGGCGCGGGATGCGCCTTCTCATTTCTCGGTAATGCATGCGACGGGGTTTCTCAATAGTCAAGAACGCTAGAAAACATCAATCTCGGCCGCGATCTCAAATGTCCTATTTTTAATTTAATTAATCCTCAAAATTACTATTTTATAAATATTTCTGGCGAAAATTTCAAGAAATAGAAGATAAATTGAATGTTATTTCTTTCCTTAATGATTTTATCAGAGGAGAAATCATATACTGTCATCTCCAATTTTGAATTTTATCTAGTTATAACACACAAAATGTCGCTGAATTTCTCGCGCGTTTTATTCAGCAGCATGTAAATCGCTGTTGTAAACGTAAAAATAGGACTTTTGAAGGCGATCGCGGTGTAGATTGATCTTTTATCTAACGCTTTTCACTGCCGAAAAATCCGCATCTTTGCATTACCGCGAAATTAGAAGGCGCATCCCGCACCCTTGCAATCCTGGAAAAACGAGTCTACCTCCTTAATTTACCGCGGACCGAGCAAACCCGCGGAACGAATGCGCGTCGACTAATTACCGATGACGGAACGATCCGTATATTCGTTCCTCCCGGTTCCTTTTCACGGTTTTCTAGGCGTATACGGTTGTATCAGGTCGTCAAGTATGAAACTGGACAAATGTCAAGAGGTTTGCGTCTTCTTTGTCAAGTTTCATACTTGACGACCTGTTACGGATGCGCGGCTGCACGACCGCTCCCCGATCGTCGCGATCGAGCAAGCCGTAACGATTACGATCGAAATACTAAAAAGAAAATCATACGAATAAAAGAATTGTTTGTGCTATTCTCGAACCGAACGGATTTCGGAGGAAAATGATCCGAGATGAACGGGAATCGTTCATTTCGAGGGATCGATCGCGGGGCGAAACACTCGCGCGCGATCGTTCGGCAGATATCGAATACAAACGACACAGAGATCAGTAAGTTCGACGTATATATTACAACTCGGGGGAACGATCGATAACTACGATCGGACACGGATTCAATGGGGTTCGCGGGGGCTCGTGTCGTTTGCGGATCGCGGATCGTGGACCACCTCGCCGAGGTTCCGTCTGGCGGCCGATCGATCCGCCGCACCGGTGTATCCTCAAGGTACCCACGCGACAACCGATCCTAGAGTATCTGGAAGAGCTTCTTCAGTTCCACCATCAGCTGCCAGTCTGTCTTCACCAGGTCGTCCCGGAAGTACTCCTTGCACGCGTCTATGCTCTGTCTGCTGATCTGTAACAGGACGAGAAACACCATGGAACGACAAGATATATCTCGGGACATGTCAGGATTTTGAAATTTTTGGAGTGGAAAAACAACGAAATTTTCAAAAGGCTTAACCCGAAAGCATATAGGGTATGCCCCACCACATGATGTATATGTAGTCCTGTTTGAATAAAAAGAAAAAAGATTTTTTAAGCCACACCTTTTCATATGAGAAAAATATTGGATCTGAATATTGTATACATACACAAGAAATGTAAATGGAGAATGTTTAGAAAATATAAGCTAAATATTCAGAGAATATAAATTACATATTTAAAAACATACGCGTGGAAAACCACGCGCGGCAGAAGTGAAACTTCTTGCAGTCTAGTAATGTTTAGAACTAACTTGAGATTGGAAATGGTAAATAATCCTAATGGAGCGACAACAAGATAAGGAACAACTCTCGATGCAGTATTTGCAAGACATTTAGACAAAATTGATGACAGAATTATAGAAAAATAATGAACGATCAAAATTTGCGACGCAAAGCAGGAGAGCGTACGGGAAAGATAGAGACATAGTTCATATAGCATTTCCCATACGCTCTCCTTCTTTGCGCCCCAAATTTTGATCATTCATTATTTTTCCTATGATTTTCTATGATTCCATCATTGAAACAATTGGCTTGTGATAGCTAAAATATGATATAAATAATTTATTGCTGATTCTGATCTTGTTGTCGCTTCATTAGGATTATTTACCATTTCCAATCTTAATTTACTTCTAAACATTACTAGACTGCAAGAAGTTTCACGCGTATGTTCTTTTATCTGTGCCTGTAATGAAAATTTCAAACATGTATTTCGTAAATCTATGCAAGTTGTATACATGTACGAAGTTTCATTGAAATCGGTCGACCCACGAAAAACCTGTGGGCATTGTGAGATGTAAAGATCTTTGAATTTAGAGTTTGAGATTCATTTAAATCGCGGATTCTTATAATTCGACTGTGGATGTTTATGCAAAACTGAATTGAATACTACTTATAATTTTTGCTATTGTCAAGCGATTATATTTCACAACAAAGGGCCAGTTCGCGAAATGTCCAGGGCAGAAGCGAGTCGTCGACGCGCCAGATCTCGAACTCGAACTGAGTCGCGTATATCGATCGTCGTTGTTGTTGTCGTCCTCCTCGCCTAGGAATAATTTCCTTGAATCGGTTTTTGCGAGGACAGGCGCATGCTCGCGCACACGGTCCATTCACTAACGTAACGCTTTACAACTGTTTCCGCCCCCACTCCCGGCCGGAAGTCCCGTTTCATTCATGGATCGGTCACAATGGTGGTTTTACGCGGCTATTGAGGACGCCTGCCTCCCGCCACGCCCCTGCTACTTCTCCCTCTCCTTTCCTCTCTGTATCTTTCTCTCTCTCCTTCCTTTTCCTCCTCGTTCCCTTCCTCCTAACCTTTCTCACTCTCTTAGGCGTGCACACACACACGCATAGAGTAACTTCACACATCCCTAGCATCCATATAATTCTTTGTCTCTCGCCTCTCTTCCTCCCGATCACTTCTCGCCATCTTTTTCCGACTGTTTGTCTCCGAGCGTCTCTTGTCGCTCTCGGTTCTCTATTTGCGCAACATTGCATCGATCTCCGAAAGGTCCTCCTCGTCGAAATGCTGCGGTCGCTGAGCTATAGCTCAGGGTTCGATACACCTCGGCAAACTACAGCCTATAACTATAACGTAACTAAGTTTCTTTTCTTTTTCGAAAGCTGCACGAACGATCGTCATATCTGTGGTTATTAGGGAAAACGCCGGGTGTACTTCTGAAAAGCCCATACCTTCGATCTTTTTTATACTCCGGATTCTTACGTATTTTGACGTGCTGATTACGAATATGATAGTGAAAATTGGCGCAAAAGTTATTTTCATGGCGGAAACCATCAAAAAACCATAAAAATCTTAATTTTTCCGGTTATTTCCGTAAATAATAATTTCGCTGAAACCTGCAAATGAGACACCACAAAAAAATATTTTGCTTTGAAAGAAACAGACTACAGCGCGAAACAGAGCACCGCGGTGTTCGGGTTTTCGAGAGCTATCCGAATTCCCGAATCGATGTTTCCTTTCCTCTGTCTCCGCGGAAGACGCTCAATTCACCTTAACCCTCTCTCTGTGTATGGAGTGCAAACGTACCCCAGGCTGATCGAACCGGAAATAGAAAGTTGACGAATGACAAATTTCTACCAATGTGCAAGAACGGAAATTTGGATCGTCAAAACACGCCAGCAGGACGTGGCAGCGTTGAATAGAGTAAACTTTGAATGGATCGGGATCGGTGACATCAACGAGCTCTCTCGGTGTACTGTGCACGGTAGTTCGAACGTCAAAGGACCGGTCTCCTCGATCGAGAGCAGACCGTCCGTTTGACGAACACCGAGCAGGAGACTGCTCGCTCGAGAACACAGCGGCTATCGTCTAAAGTTAGGCTAGCGGAAAGCCGCGTCCCAGAATCCCCGAAGGAAGGGAAAGGAAAAGGAAACGAGGGGTTTCGGGGGAGGAGTGACGCGGGTGTTCGCGGACTACGCGCGAAATCGTCGCTCCACAAATCATCGTGGGAACAAGGTGATTCCGGAGAATCGATTCCACGAAGCAAACGGTAACGACGACTTCCGGTCCCAACGAGCCGAGCTGCGCCGGCACAGAAACCCGCCACACCGTCACCGCCACCGCGAGAGCGCAGACCAACCGGTAGCGATGGATCGAACCTGGATCGGACACCGTACAATTCCGAATTACTTTCTATCGAATGTTTAACCCCTCGTCAAAATGACGATCAGTAATTTCTATCGGAAATAGAACACGTTTTTACAAGGGAAGTTACCTAACCGTAACACGCCGATTTTAATGAAATTTTGGTATGATATATAAAACTCAAAAAAATATTTGACACGTATTTTTTTATAGTGGCCGACATTCATGCTAAGGGGGTGAAAATAGCTGTCAAAGTTGGGGTGAAAAATCGATTTTCTTGAATATCTCCGAGAGTATTTGAGTTTTGTGCATGTCCCCTCTTTGTTATTTTACGTAAATTCTTTTTTCTACTGTATTATGCAAACATTTATGTGAGAGGGCTTCGGTCCGTTTATAAGAAAATAATAATATCGAAGCTTCGATTCTCATCACCCTCGAAGTTTCTGAAATCGAAGCTTCAAAATCTTCGACCCTCGAAGTAAAGCGACAGCCCTAGCGTACACTCGATCGATCGATTCGCAGTCGATATTCGAAGCGGAAGACGGAAAAGAAAGACACGATGCGAGGGCAACGCGAGTCACGGTGAGGCGAGGAGCGGAGAGGAGAGGAGCGGCCAAGAGGAAAGGAAGAAGAGAAGGAGGAGGAGTGGCAAGAAAGGAACGGAGGTTCTGCGAAGAGCGGAAGTCGATGGTGGACGGCTGATCGCTGCCGGATGTGCATCTTCCTTTTTCGACCAGAGTCTCGCATACTAATAAGGATCGTTTCCGTCTCGTTTGCCACTGATTTTGATGAAATTCCGAAGTTACGCGAAAGAAAAGAGCGAAAGAAAACGAAAGGGGCCGAGACTGGCCGAGGCACGTCGTTCTCTGCCGGAATTTCGTCAAAGTCCGCTGGGACCACCTGTCGATCGGATTCCTTCGGAGCAGCTGCCTCTTCCAACGGAACTCCGAACCCTGCTCTCTTCCTACCACGCTCCCCCTTTTCCCTTTCCTGTCCTTTTCCTCGGTTCCCTTTTATTTCGCGTTCGAGCAGCCTTATCGCGCGCGACCGATTAGATCACGGTTCGCACCGAGCGGCTGACAACGTGTATCTGAGTTTCTCCACTCCTCCGTGTTTCAATAATGCAGATAGTTTAGCTAGGTTGACCTAGCCGGTGCAACGAAGAGGAGGATTGATAATTCCGGTGACTCAATGAGTCAAAGAGGAAGTGAGATTTGATTTTCTCCATTCGGACGTGGTTAACTTGGTTGGTCTAGCCCAGAGGTGGCCAACCTGTAGCTCATGCGCCAAACTTATTCTTTTGAAGTAGACGCCATAACTGCTCATCAGTTCGTCGTAATTACTTGACAGTTCATAATTGTAGGATGTGAATTGTGGGGTTCGCAACAGCGATCGTCCTGTCGTCCAAGAGGTGCTCCAATAAACATGTGTCTTTTCAACAGGCGTAAATTAATCAATTTAGTTGTGTGAATTAGTTTTCCTCTTTGACATTCCTCCATTCGGACGTGTTTCAATATTGCAGACAGTTTAGCTAGGTTGGTCTAGCCGGTGCAACGAAGGGGAAGATTGATAATTCCGGTGACGCAAAGAGTCAAAGAGGAAGTGAGATATGATTTTATCCATTCGGACGTGTTTCAATATTGCAGATAGTTTAGCTAGAAGGCTGGTCTAGCCGGCGTAACGAAGTGGAAGATTGATAATTCCGGTGACTCAAAGAGTCACAGAGGAAATGAGATCAGCGTTCTTCCTAGCGTTCGCTGACGAGTTGTTCCGGAGAATACAAGCTTACCTTGCTGATGACGAAGTCCTTCTCGTCGAAATGACGGCCAAACATTTTTGGCGCCTCCCCGGGTATCGGCTCAATCTTCACGCAGACCTCTTGACCCTTTCTCGCGGACTCCACAGGCTTGTGATTGTACTCTATACTGGTGACCATGCCCAATTCGAGGAACTGCAACAACGAAACGCCACGAAATTATTATTAACGAGTCATATAACCATTCATATGAAATCATCAGCATCATATAACTAATACAATACAATCTCCGTCAACAACGTTTCGTTCGCAACGTGCCACAAGTCGATTCTCGGAATCGGAACGCGTTTTGTATCCACGTGACAACCTAATAATTAATGGATCGCCGATGTCAGGATTTCGAAAGAACCGTCGGATGACAGATCGGCTGTCGAACAGGCTAACGATCGTGTCGCGATGTAGGCTAATTTGCATGCAATTACATCCTCAAGGATTTTCGGCGTAGCATTTCGAATGCAAATAGACCCGTAATTTAAGACAGAAGTTGGATCATCGTTCCCGGTAATCGATCCAACGAGACGTTTCATCGAATCGAACACCTGACGTCGCGCAGTGGGAAAAATCGCCAATCCAGCTGGACAAAAGACATTTTTCTCAGATATTCCATCGACGATTCCCGATGATTCAGAATGTTCTGATAGCAATTATTAAACCATTGCCGTAGTTTAACGAGTCACACTCGCGATCAAGATTTTAAACAAAGTCCAACAAATATAAAGGGTGTACTTCCGAGAAGCCCATACCTCCGATTCTTTTTATACTTTGGATTCTTACGTATTCTGACGTGCTGATTACGAATATGACAGTGAAAATTATAGTTTTCTTATTTACTTCCGTAAATAATGGGAATTTTGAAGAATACTTCAAATGAAAGTTGTAGGTCTCATCGAAATACACATTTTATGTCGTACTGATTTTTGTCATAATTTCTTTCTGAACGAAATAAAATTTGATTCGTTTGACAATAAAGTTTCAAGATGCTATACATTCTTCCACGAGACATTTATCCCGCTGTGCCACAAATGATTAATTTGTAATCATTTCAGAAATTCACAACGACAACGAGACGATCTTAGACGAGGATCGCCAGGCTTCGGAAAAGCAGAGATACATCGGGAGAGAATTCCCATTGAGTAGAAATGTGTCTCGTGCGCAGCGATCGGAGTGTCTCGTTGCGTGGGCATAGCTCCGCCTATGCATTCCTTTCCTCCTTTCCGCGACCGGAAGTCGAGAGAAAACCGAGTACCTGAGCATTGCGCGTTGTCAGGCCCTGACTCGGACGTATAGATGGTATCCATATTGTGCAATGCGTTTTCATCGTGAATTTTGGCCGAAAAAGCAAAAGCAAAGTCAGCTACGCAGAAACGCGTTGTTCTGTGCGGCTCCGCGCCAATCGATGGACAATGACCGGTCGAATATGCCCGGTCCCTGGCCGAAACCCACGCCGAAAGAGCAATATGCCCACACACGGCCGATCCTTCTCGCTCCGAGCAGTCCGAGCCCTGTTCTCTCGTCCTTCCTGCCTGCTCGCCATCCTCCGCGACGCGCAGGGAAAACGACCGAAACGCAAAATTCTAAACGCAACTACTAATCGATAATTGTAATTGAATTATACATTGCATTTTATGTACACAGTATTCCTATTTGCTGTACCACATTCAAAATATTGTCTACATTATTAAGTATGTTGGTATCTAATTTATTACTAAACATTTAACAGTGTTAAATTAAGTTTAGTGTTAAATCAACACTATTATTATGGGACAGAGGGAGTATTCAATAAATTCCCATGAAAATACCTTTACAATTTCAGGGGTCATTTGACCCCTCATGATAGGTTTAGTTTTAATCTCAGATCCATAAAATGAAAAAAGAAATCATATAGAGAATGGAACTTTTCTAGGTCGAAAGGAATATTTAATTTTCGAGTTAAAATAGCTCCGAAAGTGCAAAGGGTGAAAGGTCGGCCTCTATAATAATATTGTAACAATCTGACAGTCGAATTGGACGGAATCGTTTCGTCAATATTGTTGCGAAAATCAAGGATCGTGCAGCATGGTTGCTCGTTGCTCGAGCCGCTGGTATCCTCGCAAATGTTTGCTCGCTACCCGGCCGCGTTATCTCCGCTCTGGAGCGTGTATCGTGTGGCGGCGAGATGATACGCGGGCACCGTTAGCGAGCTGCGCCGCTGATTAGTACCGACGTTTGTCGCCCGATATATCCGGTGATTAGCGTCGCACTTCCCGTCCGGAAGCGATTGCTCCACGGGGCGCAGAAACATATTCGCTTCCTGCGATTTAATTAGTCTCGTCGGGAAATTTTATTAAGGGGACTAAAGCATGGTTGCCCGATCCATCCCAGACCCGGGTTGGACTGGCGAAAATGAATTTTCGTGTCGGCAACGGTTAACGAGACGTTCGAACGAGTCCTGCGCAAGGGTCATGGGATATCGATCGAAACATCGAACGAGCTGGCATCGAGGTAGCCGGTGACGAGAGATGGAGCGTGACGAGCGCGATAACGGGGAACCGTTGGCTTCGATGGAGCCGCGTAGCCTCGAGAGTCGCTTTTTATCGAGGATCGAGGAACGCGATTGTCCACGGGAACGGAGCAACCTTAACTCGCTGCATCGATTTATTTATTCTCGTCGTTGTCGTTGGTCGAACGTCCACGAAACTTTTTCTTCTACTCGACCCGGAGCACCCCTACCAGCTAGACCAAGCGTAGAGCTTATTGCACACCTTTAGAGTGCAAGCTAGGAGTGTACGGGTTCGGGTTGGCTCGGAAAAAATCAGAGGTACCCTAGACCAGGGGTCGGCAAAGTTCTTTTGAAAAGGGCCAGAACGTAAAATTTTTAGGCTAGGGGGCCGGGTAGCAAGCTCTTGGATATTTACATGGGTAGCTAATTCTACTCTTAGAGCAACGAAAAAACCAGGTTTAACATTGCTTTATTAGGACGTGATATTTTTACATAATGTTTTTTATTTTACGTGTTCATTAACCTCGCGGGCCTGATTAAAAACAGGCGCCGGGCCGTAGTTTGCCGACCCCTGCCCTAGACATCCGAATAATCGGGTCGCTAGACTCCGGAGACATTCGAATTAGATTGGCCAAACTCGGCCGCGATCTTTCTATACTCGAGATTGAACATACGACGGGTAATTCGCACGAATGCTGTCCTAAATTATGTACGCACTCGCCTTACAGCTGCTCGACACTTTTACCCGCAATTTTACCCACAAGTACGACGGAGCTATGTACACCATAGCGAACAGATCGAAGCTGGAAATAGAATGTATACTTTTATAGTGGAAGCGTTCACACTGAAGCGAAGAGCTGCACTCAGCATGCAGCTCCGTTGCACTCGCACCCTTAGATACCCATCCCTACGCGACCCTTCGTTTCCACATGATAGGGTGGTCCGATCGCAAACTCCTGCAAAGCAGTTTTGCTACTCGTGTCTGTCTGCTGATTTTCACCTGGGCGATAGGTGTGCCAGAGGAAAGAGAACCCGAGGACTCGTGCGTGTACGCGAAGCGGAGAGCCACGCCGACGACGGTTGGCTGTTAGCCGCTCAGGCTCGTACAAACTATAAAGCTTTCTAAATCGGTGCGCCTCACGAAAATAGACTTCCGGTTCCCGTCTCGCGCGTTTACTCGCCGTGCCACGCCGAGCGTCTGCTACGGAGTATGCCAACACCCCGACCGGGCTCGGCCAAGCCCGACCAACCCTCTCCCATCCCTCTTCCTCCCCTTCGACCCTCGAGTTTCTCTATTTTTTTCTTTGTTTGTACTTCCACGGAAATCCATCCAATTCGAACGAGGAACGACAATCTTCTGCGCGAGAACCCATCGACACCTTCGCCGCTGTCGGCCTTCTCCCCCGACGCATCGCCACCAAGTCGGAAACGTAAACAACCAACCGCGACAACAGGAATTCTTCGCGTCTCTCGCGCGCTTTACCTTTCAACTCCTGTTGCTCTCAGACGGTGTTCCTTTCGAGATATCTAACAAATATCTGTTTCTACGAGTTCGAGGGCTCGCGCTTTAGAAGAATGCGAAGGGTGGAAGTGCAGATCGCCTCGCCAGACACTGTCCCGGCGCTGTGCCGCACAAAACAAATTTTGGTTGTAATTTGAAAGTCCAAAAATTGAATTTTGGCCACGAAAAGTAGGCGGAGTAACCAGCTTCAACCTTCAGCTTTGACCTTCTTGTTAAAAATGGTTTCTAAATTCATCGTTGTCTTCAAAGTCGTTCTTAGTTTCCGATTGTCCCCTGTCGGAATCACCCGATCGGAGGAAGATTCGTAAACAAATAACAATAACGACAAATAATAATCGGGAGCAACCGGTTTCGCAGCGGGCAGACGCTGCTACACTGTCGGGAGTGCTCACGCGAGATAGAAAGAGAGAAAGAAAGAGAGAGAGAGAGAGAGAGAGAAAGCAATAATTGACGAGGCTCTCGTACAACCGAAGGCAATCACAGTTTTTTGTCCCCTGTAACCGATCGGATCAATAAGATCGAGATAACTTGTTTAGCGATCCGCCGGAGATCGCCGCGCGTATCGAACGAGATATCGAGCTCCGGCATCGAGGTTAATCGCTGATACTCGGCCGAGGACGATGCACGGAGAAACAAAGCCGGACTGCCAATTAGTTTTCGAATTTTTCCATTTGCGAGTTCTCGTAGTTTCCTCAGAACCGATATACAGGGTGGGGCATCTGAGACTTCTACCGAAGATATCTCCGTTGTTTTTAGTGATACGAAAAAATGTTCCAGGAAGAAAATGTTTGATTAAGTGGGGCAATTATTGTGTCGTAGAAGTTTCTTTTCTCTAGGTCATATTTTCCGATATTTCCAGGTCATCCTCGTGTTTCTTTAAATGGAACGACGTATTTTGATTAGTGTAAAAGACAAATTCAACGGTGTACCATATGTTGACCTTCAAATGCCCTTCGAAGACAACAGAGCAAGAGGTGAACGCGCGCAAACATCGCGACAGAATTCGACGTGCCGCGGGTGTATTTCGTTGTTTACGGTCGGCAGGAAACGTGCCACGAAGCGATACTGTCTCGCGGGCCGGGCCAACTCGTTTTCTCCCTTTCCCTCTCTCTCGGGAGAGAGACCGTGCCATCGTTCTGAATGGGGTCTAAGTTTAGTAAAGGGACGCGGACGGGAGAGCGAAGTGAACGCATTCGATGTGCCGGAGGAACGTGCAACGAGCAACGAGCAAACCGTATCACGGTCTAACGATAGGCAGAAGACCGCGCCGACACAGACAGCGGTGCTCCAGGACGCTGCGACCAGCGAATCTCTGTTCAGTTGAGGGATCGCGTCCACATAGAAATTTTCCGAAGCTGAAAAGCAATTGCGAATGTGTTTGGAAGTGGCCTTCGAACAGCCAAATGGAAATATCAGGTCGATGCTGGTCGTTTCGATCTCGTAGCAGACTTGTTCTTCACTTGACACTTCCATTCAAATGCATAAATAGTATAAATCGACCTTAAGGGGGTAGACTCGTTTTTCCAGGATTGCAATGGTGCAAAATCATTTCTCGATAATGCAAAGATGGGATTTTTCAGTAGTCAAAAGGGTTAAATAAAAGATCAATCTAGGCCGCAGTCGCCCTCAAACGCTGTTGACTAACTATTTTGATAACTTCATCCGCTGATCGAAATCAATTGTTTTATTTCAGTTGAGTATCAAGCCATTGTAAATGTAAGATGAAACAAAAAAAGTTATGCTGGGTGCAATGAAGAACGATGGCTCCAATAGACAGCCTTCCGGAAGATTCAAAAGGAAAATGAATATTGCAGCGATATTGTCCTACGAATATTGCAACAATCTGGAAATCGAATCGGGCAGAATCGTTTGGTCAATATTGTTGCGAAAATCACTGTCAAAGCCCCATCTTTGCATTATCGAGAAATGAGAAGGCGCATCCGGTACGCTTGCAATCCTGGAAAAAGGATTCTACTCCTTTAACGGACGATCGGGAATCGGCCGATCGCGGATCGAGTGGCGCACGCAACTTTGAAAACGAAACTCGATCCCATGGATATTAACAAAGAATTTGCAAACGCGATCTCGTCGATCGAAGAACTTTCGCAATGTTATTTCTTAACGAAGCGGCGCTTCGATACGGTTCGATTTCGGGGACCGGAAGCGGAGCGACGACGCCCCTCGATAAGCATTCTTTCGTCGACACGTTTAAGCGTTTATCGCCGGCATTCGTCGTTGGCGAAATGAATCGCGAGCCCGGGTAAAACGATCTACTCGACATTGGAAACTCGACATCCGGCCGGCACGCTTCTCCCTCTCTCTCAGTCTCTCTCTCTCCCCCTGTCTCCCTCCGGTTCGCTCTCTCACACGCTCTTTCCTTCGGCCTCTTTATCTCTCTTACTCTTGCTTCTCTCTTTCCCAAGCTATTTCTCCTCTTTTTTCCTTGGTTCGCTACGATAGCAACGTTAACCAGCTGCCTACTTAGAGAAACACCGACGAAACGCGAGAGAACGAGAGGAACGACCAAGTTAGAGGCTGTGGCAGAGACTCGGAGAGGGGACAACAGAGAAAAAGATAGAGAGAGAGAGAGAGAGAGAGAGAGAGAGAGAGAGAGAGAGAGAGAGAGGGGCAGAATACGCTTGCACACTAACGCATCGACGTCACTTACTCACCAACCACATCCCGTCTTTCGGCCTTCCGGCTCGCCTGCAACTTTCGTGGAAACGCCTCTGGCTTCCTTCCGGTCGGTTATCACTCGTTAGATTCTCGAAACGTAGATACACTGTGCTCGTGTATGTTCCCTTCCTACCCGCCTCGCCGGCACTACGAATACCAAGTCGACTTGGTTACCGCTCGCCTCGTACTTAACGACCTTGCAACGATAACCCGGGTATTACACCCCGCGGCAACCAACACTTCTTTTATTTGTATTACACAGGGTGTCCCGGGTTTTAATGGACGAACTTTACTGGAGCACATATCCTACAAGTGGAAATAAGGAAAAAATGTTGTTTGAAGTTTGCTCGGAAACGCTTTATTACAAAGTTATAAACAAATAAAGTTAGAATCGACGACGGTGGGTTTCACTTTATTGAACATTGAATTTGGTGTCAGTAGAAATGAATGACTCAAACTTGTCGCTAAAGACGGAGTGTCGATGAAAACATACATATGACTACGATTTGACTGTGTCGATGAAATAGATTGTCGACGAACCCAGGGTAACCCCAAATACAAGCTTGACATCGATTTTTTATAAATAAATAGTAAACATGACATGAATAGACAAATAAGATAAACACGTTCGACCTTTCAATGTTCAGTAAATTAATATCCGCCGTCATCAATTCTAACTTCAAATAACATTTTTTCTTATTTTCACTTGTAAGATTTGCTCCCCAAGTTTATCCACTAAAACCCGGGACACCCTGTATATCTCGCGTTATTAACCTTTATCGCCCCGAGGATATTATCGCGCGTTCGCCGATCGAATAAATTTGTGTTGTTGTTTCTCATCCCAATGTCAACATTAACCGTGGTCGTCTTTGCAAGCTGCGTGTAAGGTATGTTATAAATCCCCCTTTTTCGAAGTCGGTTAGAAATAAATGAATAAAATTCTGTCGGTTTCACTGCGCTATACATTTTTCGAGAGGAAGAAAGTTGGTCTCGCTTTCAAGATCTCCAGAAAAGACGAGAACAATGGGAAATGTAGTCACTGCGACAACGAGTAAGGATAATAAATCAGGTATTTCTGTACCTGTGGACGAGCAGTTTGGTGGATCGGTAGGGTCGCGGGGGTGCGAGGCGCGAGAACAAAGAAAGAATAAAAACGTGGTAAAAAGGGGCCGATCAGGGAGGATAAGAAACCTCGTTTCTTTCGCGGCTCTCATCTCTCTTTCTGTCTCTCTCCGGAAGAGGATCGTCCGGTTGCTCGCCGGCTTTCCGGCTCTCCGGCACTCTTCGATGCCCTTCCTCTCTCGAGTTTTCGACCTTTTCTCTAATATTAGGCATCCGGCCGGCTGTCGGAAGGTTGTCCCACCGCGGCGCGGCTCAGCGCGGCGGCGATCGTTTCGGAAGCCTGGAAAGCACGAGCGCACGCGAAGGCACGAAAGCACGGAAGATTCGGGTGGTTCCGTTCGCGTGTCTATTCGAGGACACGCGAGCGTATTGCGCGCGCATCTCGGCCGCGCCCCTACCTCCGCCCCTTGGCTCCGTAGAGCCCGCGGTTCTGCCCGTGAAAAAGTTTCACGGCTGGGGCGTTATCGTGGCCCGATCACGGTACGCGAACAGGTATCGCGTTCCGTTCGCGTGCTCGTTAATTAGCTTCCCTCGCGGGAGAGCTGCCGCTTGAACGATCCTCCTCCTCCACCACCTCCGCTCCCCACCTCTTCCTTCTCCTCCTCCTCCACCTCCTCTCATCCCACCGACGTTTTAATTTTCTGCTCCCGATCGGCAAATTCACGTGCAGCCTCCTCTCTCTCTCTCTCCCCTTCCCCTGCGCGATCGTCGAACGAAGAAGGAAAATCGGGCCGGGAAGGGGAGATGAAGGAAGAAAGAGAACGCGGAGGTGGAGGAGACGGAGGAGAGGCACCAGAGGAAGAACGTTACGAGCGGCCTTCCGCCGGAAGAGGACTCATACACCACGGAGTTTCTAGTTCCTGTCACTCGGGGAGCACCGACGCGACGGCGACGGCTCAACGCGGCCAGGCAACGCAACGCGCGGCGGCGATTCCGCTCGAAAATCTCTCTCTCGTTCGCGTTTCCTTGATATAATTATCGCCGTACGTCGAACCGGCGCGACCACCGGAAGCCGCGTTTAAATCTGTAACGCCGCCAGTTCCGCTAATTATGCTCTCTCTCTCTCTCTCTCCCTCTCTCTCACCGCGTGTTCCCCATTATCGCGTCGAAACAATACGCACGACGATAACCGCCACGTCGAACGAGTTCAGAACGAAATTTCGTAGTCGCGCCGATTCGTTTTCCTCCTCCGTGTCCTCTGCGCGTTCCCAACGTACGAGCGCGTGTCAAATGCAAACGGAAGCTTAATCTCTTATCTTGTTTTCGCGATCGGATGAAATACTTAACACGTTCGCTGCCCATAACGCTTACAAGCAGACTGCGGATGCTTACGCAATTATATCGTATACCAATATGGTAGCTCAACAAATTTGAATTAAGACCGTGTAATGTAGCACGCGTTCGCTTCCTTCTCGCGATATCTTACTTTTGAGAAACTCCCGTGCAAACGAGGATCTATGGAATAGTCGAATCAGACTTGTACGCGGAATCGTTTAGAATTGGAACGGCGAAAAGAGAGCTGACGATTAGCCCAGATCCTCGATCGCGGGTTAATTGGCAGCGCGGCTATTAGAAATGGAAGGTACCGATGGGGATTCGAGCGATCTCCTCCGTTGGTATCGTTATCGGGCGTGTACGGTTGTTGCGCAACGGCCTCGATAGGCGCTTTAACGTCGAGCGGAAATCCGGCGGATTCTTTTAGCCTGCCGTTTTCTTGCCGTTCCGCCGTTCGTTCTCTTCGTCTTTTCCCTTTCCCTCTTTCTCTGGTCGGCTCGACTCGACGTGGCTCGACACGGCTCGACACGGCTCGACACGGCTCGGCGCAGTGGCTGCCGTTGCTCGCTGGCAGCTCGATCATCCGAGAGCCTTGTGCTCCGTTCGACAAACGCCCGACCGTTTTTCGCAGGCGTTCCTTCGTCGGATCGATTGTCCGAACCCGTCTCTCGTCGCTCCACGCGACTACAACTTCAAAGAAATGGAAACGCGAGAAGGAGCTAAGAGGATAGAGTCTGCTCGGACCTCGCCTCCACTGGTCAGGGATTCATTTGCACCGGCGATAAAATCGCTCCCAGGAGTCGCTCGTCGTCGCGAATCAAACGAAATTCGCTGGACGCTTGCGGAATCACGTAGTACACGCGGTGTCCTTTTTCCATCCAGGTTCCCGTCGGTCTTTCTTTCGCGAGACCGCCTATCTCGTACGCTTCAGACCTGACCTAAGCCAACCAGGTTTCGTGATATCCGACATCCGGTCCGGATCATCGTTCGCCAATATAATAAAAGCGACGACAGATACCGACAGATACCGGCCGGCTTCTCTATTCAACAAACGATCTCGGGCCGATCCGGCTCGCCCCGACCCGACCTGATTCTTTCTTACGTAACACCCGCTTCGAACGTTTCGGAATCGCTGCTGCGATAGACGGTTCTCAGCTTGCGCGTTGTTGCGCTGCTCACCCTTTGCAGTCGGAGCTGTTTTAACTTGAATAGCAAACATCTCTTCCGATCTAGAGTAATTCCATTGTATGCAGGGCGAACCACGAGTCCGATCGAAGATGGTTTCGTGGAAGAGAGCTTCCACATGATTATTTTCGATCGGACTGCTAATAACCGATGATCGCGATTCGTGGATCACCCTGTGTACAAAAAACGCAACGTGATTTTCAATGTATTGGGTGTCGCTAGTGATTACTATTTTTGTGTGCGCCAAAATTTTTTTGTAATAAAGTTATTATTATTTAAAACGCGTCTATATTGTTATATGTATTAAAAGATAGGGAGGCGCGGAAAAAAATTTTTTTTAGGGAGTCGTAGTTGCGTGAAGGTTGGAATCCGCTGCTCTAGATTAAAAAATTACGATCACGGCGCGAATCAAGTTAAAATGACGACCGTGATCGTGATTCCGCCATCGCTGTGACAAATCACATGATTTAATGGTTAATGATTTTGCACGCAGTCGCTAGTCTCGATAATACCAGCGATAAAAATTATCCGGCCACTTTCTACCGGTGGAATTTCCGTTGAATTTTAAGAAAGGCCAAAATGTGCACCGACGAAGCAGGGTAGGGCCGAGAGAAGTGTGTGCGCACACGGTGCGAAGCGAAGCGCGTGGGCCAACAACGTGGTCGGAGCTGCTTTCTACGCGCGGGCGAGAAGTCTTCGGTCGCGCATGCAGCCAGACACAACCGTGGATATACACCGTGCAACAGCCCAATCCGAACCGATACCAATTTTACACGCTTCCTCCACTATCACCCACATACGGCCCAGGCATTATCCAATCGGATTATATTTATCGTTGCATTCTCGTTCGAAACGCGGCCGCCCTGACCGAAAACAGTTCTATCAACGCCTCTCGTCTTCTGTCCTCGCCTTCCCGCTCGTTGCCCGGCGAATTAATAATGTCACGGAGTAACACGACCGTCGAATTCTCATAATTTCGTTCGGTGAACGCGGAGTCCCGCGGTAAATCGAGAGCAACCGAGTCACGCCTACTGCCGCCTCCAATCCCCAATTCTCCAGAAGCCCTTCTCCTTTTTCGCTCGGCTTAATTTCGACTTCTTAGAATCTCTTAGACCGGGGAGTTCCAACTTGTAGTTCTACTTGTAAGTTCCCCGCTTATGATTAATTTATCTAGCATTGAAAAAAACGTATTCAATCTTCCGACCCATAATCCCAACAGTTATAATACCTTCCAAACTAATCCATTTTCTACCTAACATTCCTAACACCAGGTATGTAAATATGAAACCGGAATTTGCCCATAGGTGGCTCTAGCCACTGGTAAAGATTTTCAACTCACAACCATACAAGTTTTTGAAGGATTTTGCGCCTGGAAACTACGATATGCGGACAGCATTGATTTTCTATTTCCATTTGAAGAAAACTGCTGCAAAATATTCTGTATCATTGTCATACAATAAACGTGTATTTTTTATACAAAAATTCCGGTTTCATATTTACATACCTGGTACATACTTCCTTCTTAAAGAAAACGCGAGCGTCGTGCGTGTTCGTTCGCCGAAACGTTTCAGACAAGTTTCGACGGTAGAAAACGCGATTTCCGGAAAACGCGAGCGGGCAACAGGTGCAGGAACGCGTCTGACGCGTCCTTTGATCGAACGCCCACTGGTGTTCGTCCTGTCGCGAAGCCACGGAAAGGGAAACGATTGGACGCGACAAGCCGGGTTCCAGCAGACAGGCGGACAGACGGACAGACAGGCTGGCTGCGGGCGCGCGAGTTTGACGATCTAATTGAACGGTGTCGAGGGAATTGGCCGTCCCTCCTGACGAGGCTTCCCAATAAATCAACCGTTTCCCACGCACGGTACGAAAATCTTCTTAGATCTTGCGCAAATAACGCGGCCATTCGGGGGCGAGCCATTTGCCTAGTAAATCATCTCTCGGAGCTGGACTCCGAGCGACTCCGTGGCTCCGGAGAGAAGGCTAGGGACTCGACGCGTGGGCGTCTTTCACGAGAGTGTACCCGGACGGAATTTTTGTTTACCGTGGAATTTGCGGGCTGCTAATGGCATCGCGACGCCTACGAACCCCGGGCTAGGCAACCTGTAGCTGTTCGCGTGCTACCGCGTAAGGCGAGGCTGCAAAGAACCGCTGCCCACCAGTTTACTCCTACGGGAAAGAGAACGAGAACCGAGAACCGATGGAACGGACGCCGCCGTCGTCGCCTTTAATTTTCCGAAAACCTTCCAAGCGGTTATTCGAACATTTTATACCTTAGAAACCAACGAGAGTCTTTCTGCACGATCGCTATCGAATAATCTAGCAGCAGAGAGGCTCGCCGCGTTTTCGAAAAGGATCGAAGTTCCAGTTTACGCGTGCTCGTAATGTACCAGGTGATGAGGTAACTTTTCAGCGGGGGAAAAAGTACAACTGCCGATAAAATACTGTTGAAGAATCGTTGGGAAAGCCAGGAGAGACGGCTTGGGCCGTTTACGGCGACACTTGCTCGGTACACCCTGTATAGCTTCCGCGGCGACTCCCACGCGAGCGTCGTTTGTTGTTATTGAAACGCGGCTTGAAACATTCTCGAGGAAACGGGCCGGGAACGCGAAAAATCGGCGGCCGGAGGATATCGGTCCGGTCACCGGTCGCCGGCAGGCCTACCGGCCCCGGTCACACCTACGGGAAAGAGAAAGAAACTCGAGGAAACCGGCGAGGCTGTCTCGAACGATTTTATACAATCTTGGTCGCTCGATCGGGAAGAGGAGGAGGAGGAGGAGGGGCGGCGTGTGATCGATCGCCGACCAACTAGATCGCCGCTATTTCCCCGCGAACCGACGAACGAGTTCACCTACGCGTCGACAAATCGCGGGACCGAGTGGATTATCAGCGGCTCCGATCGCCGCGAAACTGCCCGATCGTGACAGCGCTTTTCCTTCGTCTTAAATATCGCCGAAAATTCCTGGGATATCGGTAGAAGATGCGATCCCGAGTCCGTGGAGAATCGATTGGCGAGATTCGAAGATAACGATCGCATCGAAAGCAGCACCTGTTTGCTCCCGGAGCGCTCCGGTTTTGCCCCGGGAGCAGCGCAGGCACCGCCTACTTCTCTGGATAGGCTGTCGCGAGAACATTCGTAGATACTCACTTCTTTGCTGGGCACGCAGAGAGGGGTTCCTTCTTTAACGATTCCTGCTTCCACCATCACGCCCATCACGATAGGATCGCGGGAGTTGAAGATGTGCTGAAATCGAGGCCAGTCGTCTTTTAGGCGGGTAGAAGAAGAGCGTCGAGTCTCGCGAAGCGAAAACGCTATCGCTCGACTCCTGTCGAACGCGTGAACGCTAAGGATACGAGAGGCCATACCTGTGGCAATATGCGGAGCTTGCACGGGAACACGGCGATGTGCTTGTTCTCGTCTCGCTTCCGCTGCTTCAGCTCTTCTCTGTAGGACGTGAACTTGTCGAATAGGTGGTAAATTATGTCCGCCTGGAAGATCTTCACGCCGAGGGAATCCGCCAACTCCTGGGCGTCTCTCTCGATCTTCACGTCGAACGCGAGGATCGTGGCGTATCTGCGAATCAAGAACACCTTGTCAACATATCGTTTATTTCGTTCTCCGATTGTTCCGTCGAGGTACTTGACTCCGTAGAAAGTCTAAGGACAGTTTTCCGTATTATGTACTCACTGGCTGTCGTGCTCCAACATGATGGAAGCCTTCATCACGTCCTTCTTGACAACGGGACCGATTCGGATGCCGGCGTACTGTAACACAATGCGAGAACAGAGCGTCGTCATTTTCTTTTCGTTTGTAATTGTACCATTTTGTAAACGTTTCATCTCATTCCTTTCAGATGATGCAGCTATAATTATAGCTCAAATAACATGTTGTTTCAAAATTTTCTTGTTATTAAATATTAAAGGAGCTAATGCTAAATCCAACCCTCTCAAGCAAGAAACGACAACAATATAGGGGTGTGCGAGATCTTGGTCGGGACGGGAACTTCTCGCGAGATCGGGACGGAATCTCGAAAATTCTCGGGAATCTCGCACACCCCTACAACAATATTTAAAGTGTAGAGAAGCAGGTCCATGATAAAAAAAAACGTTTCATCTCATTCTCGCAGAATACATTCGATTGACAACACTGCTCTCATTCTTCTGTATTTATCATAATTCTATTGCCAGAAAACAGTTTTTTACTTCTTTTAACGGTAAGTAAAGTAACCGCAGAGATTCGAAAGGATTGGCGCATTACTTTCCGCGCAAAAAATGCCTAGAGATTGACGAGAATATAAGCCGTTTACAGGGCCCGCTCTCGTTTTAAGAGAAAAACAGACCCTACGATATCATCCCCTGGATCGAAGACCCACGATTAGGCGAGCATATCGCCCGCTCGGTTGTAGGTGCGTTTATTTCTACGTGTCGCGTCTCGTCTCGTCGCGTTTCGTCGCGTCTCGTCGCACCAGGCTGGCCGAATCCGAACAGCATGCGTCACTAGTTATTTTCGCGGCGAAACTGACACACACGCTCGCGCGCATACCGTTCCCCGTGTATTTATGTTACGGTGACAGAGGTTTATGTTTTAGCTTAATATTTTGTTTTCCTTCCGACTACGGAACTACGTTCGCGCTCGTACGCGTTCCCGTTCGAACGCCGCGCTGCTTCGCGACGAGCGGACGCGCGCATCTTCGGTTCTCATTTTTTTACCTCGGCGTTTTTCTGTAGTAGACGCTCGGCAACTTGCAAGGCAACACACGCCATTGGAATCGCAAACTCGCGCGTGCGTCTTTGAAAATGGAATAGAAGTGGAGCTTTCGAAATAAACTTTCCTCGATGGTCTGCTCTTTCGAGACGCGACCGGCTTCCTTTTTTCAATTAAGGAAATTATGACGCTCGCAGCGGAAGAATGGCTGAAGCTTGCTGAAGAGAATAGACGAAATAACCGGAGTGACGAAGGGACACGGAGACTAGTCGCGTCGACGGGAATTTTCGAAGATAAGGCTGGTTTTTAAGACTTCCGGTTGCGTCGTCGCATGCCGATATTAGAAGAAGATACGGCCGGCCGCGGTGGTTTTTTACGCGGGCCATCGTAACGCATCCTCCAACATGTTCCCGTCCACGTTGATGCCCCGACGTAACAGCGTACACGTGTTTCGCCCATTTTTTCTTCGCGTCGCGTCGGGGGGAACTTATTAGGATAATCGACCCTTTTTCTGCGGAATTTTTCAAGTGTTTCCCTTCGTTAAGCTTCTCGGGAGACCTAATCGCTAAATTGCGTCCATCGTTGTGTAAGTGCTCGAAGTCAAAATTCTTAAAAAAAAAAGAAAAACAAGTTTATCGGTTACTTCACACATCTTCCTTTAAACATCTCGAGACAAGAAATACATATATGACTGAGAGACCAGTTTCATAATGATGGGCACGATTGTCTATTCTTCGTAACAATGATCCATACTAATTATTACGCATATATTACGCATGGAGAAGCGTCCGGAAGCGTACGGTGCATCGTTCTGAACACGCGAGGGCCGTTGTGAGCGATGCTTTAGCGAATCGTCGGGCGCAAACCCGGCGAAACTCTCCCGCGACCTTTACGTAATGAATGAACGAGTGAACGAAGAACCGGCGCGACGGCGATGAACGATAGAGTAAAAAGGAAAGAAAAACGGGGGAGCCAATTAGAAGGCACCGGCGCTCGATAAACGAGCCTACTCACCGAAACACCGGCAGAGAGCTAGTCATGTTTCATTGATGAACGGTGAACCGTTCCACCGTACCGCACCGTACCGCACCGCTTCGCCATCGCCGTGCGATACCATTCGCTGGAAAAAGGAAAGAGGACCCGGGTCGACCGGATCAATGAAAAAGAGAGAACGTGAAAAGGGTGTAGCGTGGGCGTGGGAGGAGGCCAGACAACGTGAACGAGGGAACGCTGACCGAACACCGACCGAGCAATAGACCACGCCGCGGATCGAACGACGACAGCACCCGCACCGCACCGTCGATGCCATCATCGATCCACCGTTCAACTTCACGGTTCTGCTCCGTAAACTTTGCATTTCGCGATGTCTATTATAATATACAGGGTGTCCCACGCGCAACTGGAACAGGCTGTACCTCCTAAACGGTTGGGAATAGAAGAAGATGCTATGCGTAAAAGTTGAAAGAAATTTTAGAGAAATTTTAGTTTCAATATAACTTCCTAACGAATAACTTTATTTAGGGCATAAGTATGTTAGTAGTTTTATGTAGAGCACGAGAAACTGCATAGCGATTGGTGCAGTTGCATTTCTCTGATGTACCGATGCACAAAAATGCATGCAATTGGTTGCATATTATGCACCCCGTCTGATACCATTCAACTTTTACTTATAACATCTTCTATTCCGAACCGTTTAGGAGGTACAGCCTGTTCCAATTGCGCGTGGGACACCCTGTATACACAAGATAGTTGCGAAGATTAGTTCTTCCGTAATACCGATCGGTCAAAGTTCGAACCCATTTGCGAAGCTTAGGTACTCCGAGCCCGTTTCTGCTATCCGTTGAGCAGCGGGGGAGGAGGAGGGGGAAGGAGGAAAATAGGAAAGAACAAAAAGCGGTCGGATAAAAGGGCTGCTGCGAGAGAGCGAACGCGGCGCAGGGGAAACGGGGAAGAGAAAGCGAAGGGAAAGAGACGGAGATTCCACGGAGAAAAGACGAACGACAGATGTTGCCAGCGAAAGAAATGCTGGTACAAACGGGAGAGGAAGTCGAAAGAGCAACAGAGAGAAAAACGGAGGGGTCCGTCGGAGAGAGAGGGGCGCTTCCGGCATTAAAAACCGGCCCGCAGGCCACGGAGATCCTCTTCAGCCTCTCTCGTCATAAACCGCAGGGAACATTTTGTCGAACGATTTCGTAGACCACCCTGTACATAGAACGCGCGGATGCAAACCGTGCGCAGCTTATTTTACATTAGCGTCTTCATATTCGTTCGCATCTATCCGCGCGCACCAACAATCCGAAACAAAAATCGCGCGATTAAGGCCCGCTACACACGTCCGTTTTTGTAACGCGATAACTAGACTGCGGATTTCTATGCGTTTACAAAGAAATTGGCTGAGTGAAATATGAAACAGTAAAGAATTAGAAAACTTTAAGAACACTGCAATGAAGTCCAATGAAGCTTCAAAATCTTCGGCCTTCGGAGGAAAGCAACAGCCCTTGTCCGAACGGGCTCCAACAGATACGTACGTGCAGCGATTCGCGAATGTGGCAAACCGCGACAGTAGTTTGCGGGAAACTATCGATCCTGTCGAACTCCGGAGCGAAGATTGCCCGAGAAGGGAACTGGGTTGGCTAGATCGAGTCGTGAATTTTTCGCTCGTGTCCCATGGAGTCGGAGAGCTCGATTCCGTTGTAACGTGGCTCGTGACGACCGGCCGGACGGACCGACGAACGAACAGACGGATGGATGGACGGACGGACGGACGGAGGTGCAGCTCGCTCCTCTTCTGCAGCAGGAAAAGATGGCTCGTTTCCTCGCATTGTTTTTAACCGCGGTATATAAGCAGCTATACCGGGACATGGGAGCGGATATGCGGAGCGCGGACACGCGAGTGCACGCTCTGTCGGCCCTGTGCTGCCGGCATCCGACGATCCTACACACAAGCCTTTCCAACGAGAGCGAGAGAACCCGCTCGTTGCTTCTCTGCTTCTTCAGCAAATCCAACGCGAATCCTCGCGTCGCGGATACGTTCTTTCTCCCCGATCGACAGGCTCGAATATATTCATAACGCCATCAGCATCTCATTGTCACCGTGTTCGCGGAATCACGATCAACTTCATTCACGCCGTGATCATGATTCTTTAATCTAGAGCAGGGATGAGCAACTTTTCTTTACAACGGGCCGTCGGAGGGTTGATAAATAAATTCGTTCGAGCTGATACGTGGCTGAAAATCTTGGATCTAGACATTTCGTTGAAATGTTCGCATTGTTCTGTCTCTCTCTCTCTGTTTCTCTGTGTGCGTGTGTCTGGCTCGTGTGTTCCACGGCGCCGAACAAGACCGAAACGTTAATCGGTACGTGGCCGCACTACGAGAACGGTACGGTTAATTGTTAATCGATACGCGTGGTCTTCGGCTCGTTCCGAGAAGAATAGCGCGTGTCCCGGTTAAACTATTTGTTCCGATCTTGCTCGACCAAACAGGACGAGGACAGGAAGACGCTCGGCAAGAATGTTCGATTCGCCAACGCCATCATAATCAAGCGAATATGCGTACGTATGCGGTTCGAAGCCGTTGTCGGAGTCGAAGCCGAAGCCGGAGCTGAAGCCGAAGCTGAAGCCGGAGCCGGGGCGAAGCGGCTCGCTTCGTAAATACTAAGCGCTCCCCTACGCTTCCAACGGATCCACCAGCCCCGCATAATCAACGACGCGCAGGCCACTTAATCCGTTCGCGATCGAATCAAACCGACTCTGGCCGAGCAGTCGTAACAAAATTCCATTGGCTCATCCCCGCAACTATTTCTCCCGAACAAAAAAGTAGTACGCGCCGCTTGTGGATTCGTTATTTCCGAATGGCGCGAGCAATCCTAATTTCGTGCTGTTTCTTTTCTTTACCACTGTATCGATTTTGCGTAAAGTGGCCCCTAGGCGATCAATAGTATTTGTCAATGTTCGCTTCAATATTGACGGAGGACCATAGTGATGGAAATATTGATCGTCTAGAAGCGTCCTATCAATATTGAAGAACCGTTCGAACGTCTAGGAGGTTTATTGTCAGTATATCAGTGATATCGAACTGGGAAACAGCGAGTTGGGCTAACGGGAGACGACCGAAGCAGAATTTTATGGTAAAACGCGACGCTCGCGCGTGGCCATATGTTTCGGAGCAACAGCCACAGGTAGGTGGATTTCGAGTATCGCGACACGACCGTAAACGGCGCAGCGAAGAAATGGGGACTATCCGAAAAGGAATCACGAGGAATAGCGTCGGTTGGAACGAGGCCACGGGCCGACGCGTGCTGGTTCGATCGAACGGGACCGAGGTATCGATAGCCGGTCGGCCTCCGCCGCCCACGCTCCGCCGAAAAAAGAGAAAGACAGAGAGAGAGAGAGCGAGAAAAGTCCATCTTCGAATCGACGAAGGCATTCCTGTTCGAGGAGACCGGTGCATGGCACTCGTGGCTCGTCCGCGTGGCGCAATCATGCTCGCACGCCTTATGGACACGAGGACGCGCGCCGTCGCTGCTCCGCGCCGCTCAGGGCTACGGGATCGAGTCGGATCGGGTACGTCCGCCCGTTCGTCGATCCGTCCGTCCACCCACGCCGCTTTTGCTCCGAGTGTGGGCAGTTTCCTGTACGTTGGTCACGTATTCCTTTTTCCAGCCCACACGCGTCCGTGTGCAAGCGTTCCTCTGTGCCGCTCGCGCCCGCAAACGCTCGCGACAACTCGGAGAATCGCTACCGACTCGAAAGGAACAAGCATAGCTCGACGGAACTATTCTTCTGGCTATTTTCAAGTCCACACGCGATTCTCTCGAATTCTTTCGCAAGCCTACATTTCCCATCTCTCGAGCTGGATACGTCCAAGCATAAACTTCGCCAGCTCGAGAGAAGGAACATGTAGGCTTGAAAGAATTCGTGAGAGTCGCGTGTGGACTTGGAAATGGCCAGAAGAAAAGTTTCGTCGGGATATGCTTCTTCCTTTCCAGTCGGTAGCGATTTTCCTCGTGGTCGCGAACGTTTGCGTCCAAGCATAAACTTGATCCAAGCATCGACAAACCTACACTATCCCTTTCTGTAACTCCTCCAGACGTACGCTTTGCTTCCCTCGGCCGAAACTTCTCCACACACTCGGTGAAACGGGTTACGTACCCGAGCTCATCGGTGGGATTTGTAAAGTCGCAAACAGGCACGAAGGAGCACGGGAGCTTGGAGGAACGGAGAATCGGTGAACGAAGGAAGGAGAGAAAGAGCAAAGGAGACAAGAGCCACCGTCACCCTTACCACTCGTCTTCTCTCCTCTCTCTCTTCATATACTCCCTCCTGCGTGCCATATGTAAAACGCATAGCCGCGATGCGGTGCGGCAGAGGGAACGTACTTACGGCTGGCTACGTGCGTGCGTGCGTGCGTGCGTGCGTGTGTCGCGTATGCCAGCGATAAAACCTGACGTCACGAGCCACGTGATCGTACGATACGGTGGGGGCAGCCCATTCATAATCCGAGGAAGGACAGGCTTAAGGCCGTTTCGGATGTTACCTCGAACCGAACGACGTACCAGCCTTTTTTCCTCTTTCTTTGCTTTCTTTCGTTCCGTTTGTCTTTGTCCCCTCCCCCTTCTCTTACTCTCTCTCTCTCTCTTTTTCTCGATGGTTCTTGAACCACGGCTGATGCACCACCGACAGCTCCGAACACCGTCGAACGATGATAATGCTCGATGCTGCGAACTTGTGCGACCAGCCACGTCATCTCTCGGATCTCTCCGGAGAGTTTTGTCTCTCTCACGAAAATGTCACGCGAACTTCTCGGTTCTGTCTCCCGAAACTCTTCGGTATTACCAAATCGGGATTAGGATGCTTCGTCGATTCGCTTCGAACAACTTCATCGAACTCCGTGTAGATACGTTCGCCTCGGAAACGTAAAAATATAAATATCTTTTATCTAGCGCTTTCGACTGGAGGAACGCGAAGGCGCATCCCGCACCCCTGAAATCCTGGAAACGAGAGAAGTAGAACTAAGAAAAGCGCTAGAGAAACGAGATAAACCGGAGAACGAGTTTTAATTGTTCGTTGCTCGAAGAACGTGCGCCGCGTCTTATTTTACCGAGGCTCTCGAACGTCTCTCGGCTCGCACGGAGGCCACTTTAGCCATCCTCTTCGCCTCGCCAATCTTTGCCAAGTGACGAAAGATCGTAGAGGAACAACCATTCATTCGCAAGGCTATCTCTCGTGCAATTTAACGTGGACTATTTTCGACAGACCTCTTTCAAAATTTCATTGTTTACAGTTTCCTCCGGATTTCCTGTTTGGCTCGAGCACCAATGACACGCCGTCGGGTGAACATCACCGTTCACGCAACGAAACACGACGCGTAAAAACCATTGAAAAATTTACGCGGCTCCCGTGCTCCGACGAATCCCCTGATCTCTCGAATATACTTTGTAATTCTTCTTGACCGCGCAAAAACATTGTCGGGGAACTCCCTAGTCTTGCATAATGCCAGCAATAATAATAATATTATCTTCGTCGTACCCGTCAATTTCGTCCGTCCGCTTTCTAAGTAATCGTGAACAGGCATAATCTTTCCTCTATCTCCTGCGTTTCTTACGCACTGATATTTCTTGTTTTACGCATCTCTCGGCTCTTCGCCTCTACCGTTATCGAGCGACCTGATAGATACGTGCTCTGTGTATACAAATACTGCTGAAAAGATGTTATTATTTCATGAAAGAAATGTGCGAAGATGAGTACGATCTATTTTTCAACTTTTAAAAGACGTTGCAGCCTCAACTTTGAAGACTGTCGTCGTACCTCCAACGATGACCCCGATAGAAAATTTTACGTCATAGTAGAATTTCTCGCTAGAGAAATTTTCACGAAGGAGAGTTTCCCAGCGTGAAAAGTCCCATGACATGCAAGACACCCTGTGGAAGCATGCAAGGCGTGCGAGGCGTGCAAGGCGTGCCCACGGATGCACAACACGACTGATAGCTCGATGGATCACAACTACATGCACCGTATGCGACCAATGAGTCGTATCCTGCTAAACTGTTAAGAAGGAAGTGGTTCGTTGCTGCCTCTTCTCTCTCGCTCGCCCTCCCGTTCCACACCTCGCCGGTCTCTCTCCGGCGAAACTCGTCCTCTTCTCCTCTGCGCGGTCTCGCAGCCTGCATTTCTCTCTGTCTGTCTGCCTTGTTCGCTGTCTATCTTTCTGCTGGTCGCACTATTCGCTCCCGCGGTTACGCTTCGCTCTGGATGCTTTATGGCGTTCCATTATTGAACGCAAAGATCGCGCGAAAGGTCGATAATAGAACCACCGACAACGTCCTATTCAACGCCTTTTCGGAGACCTATCCTACCAACATCGACAACTATGCATTGCTCATTTCCCAGTTGCCGAAACAGATCTCGGAAAGCATCGAAGACTTTCGGCGAAACTCGTGAACATCGCGACACCCTGTACATAGTCACTCGCGCGATTTCTATTTTCCCATCCGTTTTAATCCGTCCGTCACTGCGAGCGAATTTAATCGAATAAGAATGAAAGGAACGAGACTCACCGGTATTTTACTGCTCTTCAGAAAGTCTAATAACGCTTCGAGCGCGCCTAAAGTCGACGCCTGCACGTAGACGCCGCGTTCCGCCAGCCGAATATTCCCAAGAGCGCTGGTCAGCTCTTTCGCGATCTCCTCCTTCAAGATCTCCACCTCGTCGGGCTTCTGAGCCACTTGAAGATTTAGCCCTGCTCAGGAAATAGAGAACCGTACGATTAGTTCACCCGTTACGTTCACTCGCACATGGAACGAACGCGATTAAAATAAAATAATATATTAGGTTGGAAGGAAAGTTCTGTTGTATTGATTTGTAGCAGCTTGTTGCCATCTTTCAATCAATTCCTGTTTTTCATTTGCAAGCAGAATTACCTGCTTATTTCAAATGGGACATAACTTTCCCTCCAATGCATGCAACTGCCAGGAAGGATTTTTACCTGCGATAGCCTTTTCCAGATCCTTCGCAGCGATCTTCACTCCCTGTGCTGCTTGAACTTCCCGATGCTCGATGTAAGCGCTCTAGAAAGGACAACGTCAGTATTATACAGGTTGTCCTGAACCGCTCATCTCCAAAGAGGAGGTAGACGGGTGATTTGATCAAATCTGATGTGCAATATGATGAAAATTGTGACAAATAGATTTACCTTGACTCTGAGCTCCTTCAACGGCTGCGGCATAAGAAGCGAACGTATTTGAGTGACTATAGGACCATCAGTTCCGGCGACTATCATCGTCTCGCCTTCCCTCAACATTCCATTGACTAGAATACAATCTATCGTAGTACCCAAACCTGGCAACGCTTTTACTTCCAAAACTGTAGCTTGAAGCTCGTCGCTGTACATAAGTCTCTTGGCTAGGGGACCTTGGCAGGCGTCCACGATCAATGACAACAGGTTACCCATGCCCTCGCCTGGACCAGAAGAAAAAGAAAATGAGTACTACTTTTTAAACATCATACGTACCTTGTCTATTCTTGACTATTAAATACGCGTAGCATATTAATTTACCCGTGATGGCGCTAGTGGGAACGAGGGAAACGTAACTTCTAGGATCGGGATTCTCGTAGAACAACGCAGCGTTCAAACCCTGCTCGGCAAATTGCACAATCACGTCCTTCGAACGTTTCTCAAATTCACGTTGTGTGTTAATTGCTTGACTTTTTACAATATCTTGTATATCCTTCCGGCTCATAGTTTGCCAATCGTATAATCTACGAACATTCGATTAATATCGTTTCGCCGTGCAACAAACGTTTTGAAGTAGTATACATATAGACTTTCGATACTTTACCTATCTATCTTATTTAAAGCGACGATGAAAGGGCATTTCTTCGATTTCAGAAGATCTATACTTTCAATAGTTTGCGGCTCTAGTCCGTGCATAATGTCTACTACTAATATCGCTATATCACAAAGAGAAGATCCTCTGTTCCTTAAATTACTAAACGATTCGTGGCCAGGTGTGTCTATGATCAGGAGTCCGGGGATTCTGAATATTTTATCGGCAAACTGAAAGAAGAAATATCGCAATGTTCTCGTCGGATATTGGACAGAATATATCACAAGTAGACTGCGGATCTTTATGCAAAACTAAATTGAATGTTACTTCTTCCCTTAATGATTTTAATAGAGATTTTAAAAAGTTTTCAACAATTTTGAATTTCATCTACTCCATTTTGCTATAAATGCATAAAGATCCGCAGTCTAATGATAAGGAAATACGAAGGCACAACTTACTCCTTTAACGTGTCTCGTTGATTCTTGAATGGCATCGATGGGTACGTTCGTTGCACCGATTTGTTGCGTGATACCTCCTGCTTCGCCATCTTGTACGTTCGTTCTCCTAAGTTTGTCCAAGATCTTGGTTTTACCTGTATCGACGTGACCCAATACGCAAACTACGGCAGCCCTAAGATTATCCAGCGACTTCTTTTTCTCCGCGTCTATCCTCCGACATTGTATCCGTACTTTGGCTCGTTCCTTCTTTCTCATCGCGTCCGATACTTTGTCTTCCAATTCGCTGTCGTCTTCGCTTTCTTCGGAGTCCGACTCGCTGCCACTTTCGCTTTCCGACTCGCTCTCCGACGAGTCTTTACCGATTACATCGGTTCGTTTCGTCTTTGTGACTGACACCTTGTCCGGGGTTTTCGGTACATCGTCCGACTTATCTAGGAAACAACATCTAACTTAATAAAAAAAGAAATATTGTACGTATAACAAAAATCTATATAAATAAAAATTAAATGCTGTTCGTTGGTAACCGCATCACTTGAGAACGGCTGGACCGATTTGGCTAATTTAAAAAGAAAAATGTTCGTAATAGTCCGAATAAGGTTTTTAGGGAAAGAAAAATCGAAAAAGTCCATTCGTTCAAAAGTTGTGACGTCATTAGTGCGACAACCCGCCCGAAGGGCTTGGTTGCGAGGGCGTGCCGTAGGCACGCCACGAGCAGCTAGTATGTTATATATACCTTCTTCCTGTTCTTCTTCGCTGCTCTCAGCGTCCCACGAGTCCTTAACATCGTCAGTCTTCTCCTCAGAGTCTTTCATCTGCTGATCCACAATTTCCACTTCAACCTTATTCGTGTCCGTCATGCTGTCGTCCATTTTATCGTCATCCTTCTCGTCGACACTCGTTTGTTGTTTCAATTTATTCGGCCTTATACGGGTTCCTAAATCGATACATTATTATAAACAATTCTCGTACTCGATTAAATCCTACGTTACGTATATTGTTTTCTATTACCTGCCCTGTGCTTCTTTTCTCCTACTTCCGGCAAATCCAAACCTTGAGCCTTCAGCGCGGCGATCATAGCTTGCGCTCTCGCTCTGTCCTGTTTCTGTTTCGTCGTTAGAAGCTTTCCTTCCGCTTTCAGTCTCTCTTTCCTCTGCTTCTCCTTCAGTTTCTTTCTTTCCTTACGCTCCTGTTCCAGACGAATCAGTTCCTGACGTTGCTGTTCCTGTAGCTCTTCTTGCTTCAACCTTTCCTCTTCCTCTCGTTTCATCCGCTCTTCATCCTCCTTTAATTTCTTCAATGCCTCCTGCATCGCAGCGATAGTCTTTTTCCCAGGACCTTTCCCTATTGCACACATCTAAGTATACTAAATGTGTTTATAGCATCAGAAATTTTACCAAAATGTACGCTACCTTTGTCCTTCTCTTTGATCTCCTCTTTCACTCCTTTCTTCTTTTTCTTCTTCCCTTCATCGCCTTCGGCTGGAACAGTATCCATATCGCTAGGTTGTGGTATCGTCGCCTCTGGCTCCTTCTTCTGTTCCTTCTTTGCTTCTTTTTTAGTCTCCTTTTTAGTTTCTTTCTTGGTTTCATTCTCTGGAGGTTCCACATCGTTCGTTTCATTTTGGTCCATCTTCTTCACTATTTCCTATTGCAATTAAATAATACATAAATTCCATACACGAAAGAGGAATAAGTATAATAATCACATACCGCTTTCTTTAGAGCCAATTTCTTCTGTTTCTCTCTCTCTTTTTTCTCTTTCTTCTTTTGCGCAGCAGTTTTCACAGTACTGATCTCAATGTCGTCGTCCATATCGTTCTCATCCAATCCATCCAAAGCCTTCAGATCTTCCTTAATATCAATAACTTCAGCCTTTTCCTTTTTCTTACCTTTCTTCTCTTTTTTCTTTTTACTGATCTCAATGTTGTCGTCTATATCGTTCTCATCCAATCCATCCGAAGCCTTCAGCTCTTCCGCAATATCAATAACTTCAGCCTTTCCCTTTTTCTTACTTTTCTTCTCTTTTTTCTTTTTACTGATCTCAATGTCGTCGTCCATATCGTTCTCATTCAATCCATCTGAAGCCTTCAGCTCTTCCTTAATATCAATAACTTCAGCCTTCTCTTTTTTCTTACCTTTCTTCTCTTTTTTCTTTCTACCGATCTCAATGTCGTCGTCCATATCGTTCTCATCCAATCCATCCGAAGCCTTCAGCTCTTCTTTTTCCTTTTTCTTACCTCTTTTCTCTTTTTTCTTTTTATCCTCGTCATCGTCACTATGCTGCTCAACTGGATCGCTCGGTTCCTCTTTCTTTTGTCCAGAATATTCTAGTTCCAATTCGGCCAATACTTTGTTGATATCCTCTTCGCTATCGCTACGCTTTCTTCTGCCTGAGAGAGAACAGAAATACAAAAATTAAAGTAATAGAAAGTTATTCTATCAAGATAAAAATATAACATATAGATTAAAAGAAAGCATATTTATTCAGAAAACGAGTGTGCAAACGAGATCATCAACATTTCTTGTTTAATAAATTTCATTATGTTATGTAATAACAATGTTGCAATCGGGTGCAAGCAGAAATGTGACCCTAGATTCGTTCAATTATTTAAAAGGAGTCGAGCTCCAATGTGACATTCAATTTTATTCAAGTTATGAAATCACACCCTGCTACTCATGGTACTTTCACTATCTGGTTCACAACCGGACAACTTTCACTTTTCACTGATTTTGACAATGTAACAGGATCGGTGATTACCAAATATTTAAACATTGCTGCATTGTCAGCAACACGTATGAATCCGGCAAAGAAGAAAATCTCGTAGATATCTACATCGAGCACGAAAAATATGCATTCGAAAACCGAAGTTAAATTACAGTCATTTCTAGGATGCAAAGAGGAATAGAACGATGTTCAATATTGTGGAAGAGGGTGAACAATCAGAAGCTTCATTAATCGCACTCCGAACCCAATGAACAAACTAAACATACGTTTTTACATTCTCCGTATGCATCGGGATAGTGGTTAAGTTTAGGTTATGTTAAAGCAGACGACAGTTCTCGTGTAAGAAGAACGCGTTAAATATGTTTTAAAAATATTAAAGATCCAACACGGTGATGTAAAATGACACTGTTTCCTTTTGTAAATAAAATGTACCGCTGTTTCCTCACCTTTCTTGCCTTTCTTCGGCTGAGCTTCCTGCATCTTGATCCGCTTTCGAGAATTTCCTTTTGTACTGTCGTGCCGACAACTTGTGGCAAGCCTGAAATTTCACGATCCAGCGATGTATTTAGTATGCAGTAGTATGGCTACACATGCGCTGCGAGTGACAGAAGTATTTACTAATAGAATTATCGCGTTTTAGGAACATTTATATAGTTACTTTTGATGTTAATTGGATCTTTTTATACCGTCTCCACAGTCCACACTTCACGGTCTCCATGTAGAGTGTACATGCAGTGTACAGTCATAAAATTTGCTATAAAAATCGATTATTTTTACAATTTTAGAATCGACTACAGTAAAAGCGCGTTTACTGTCAGGACACCGACGAGATACTATTAAAGACTGCCAGCCCCTGTGCTATTCAGCGAGACGGGTAACCGGGCGCGACCGGGCGCGGGGATAACGTGGAAGTTATAGTGATCTGAAATACCACATCGCTAAAAGTTCTAAATTGTGCCAAAATAGTGCCAAAACATCGTCTGAAATATGGCGGAGAATGTAACATTTAATAATAATCGATATGGTCTCGTGATAATTCGCCTTCTCACCGATTTTTCGCGACGAGAATCTCCTCAGTGGTCTTCTTCACCGACGAAATGCCGTTGGTGGCCTTCTGTTTCTCTGACTGGAGCCAGAATATATCCTAGAGGGCGTAAGAGGACAGCGAAAATTTGCGTCTCACCAACTCCCGTAAGGCTGGCAGTCTTTAATAGTATCTTGTCGGTGGTCAGGGTTCGCCTGTGCGATCACTGTCAAGTGCCTACCCATTCCACTGCCGGTCAACGCCGCGCCGCAGGACAGCGATGATTGATCTTGGCTCAGGTATATTGGTGTGAGAAAGACAAGAACATTTTAGGAAAATCAACAATTCCCACTTCAAATTTTGGTTGAGATACCTCTATTTGTAATTTCAAAATATTTCGTAAACGAGAATTATTACCTTACACATTTTTATACATAAATGTTTCAAGAATCTGAGGGAACAGAAATATGTTAAAAGACTTTACGGTAAAAGATTAGATGGCAAGGAGAGGTCAAGGGAGTGCTCGTTAACATCATTAATTAGCAAAAGGAATTGTTATGATCATTTGATTATAAACTCTAGCTAATGGAAATGTAAAAGGAGTAGAAGAGGAAGGTGTAACGAGTTATGGTTAACAATATAAAGTATATTTAATAAGAAATCAACGATACAGAACGAAAAATAACAAAATGAGAAAATGAACAATGAATGATCGAACGAAACAAGATTTGATGAGTGTCAGTATGAGAAGAATAAACGCACGAATACTTTGATATGTGTCAGTATGACCAGAATAATCGCAAGAGAGCGAGAGCGACAAGGTCTCTTTTACACCCGCGTGGGCCATCGGTTTTGGACGGGTCACGAAGTGGAGACTTTGAAATTAAACGAGTAGGACCTAAGAAACGTTCGTTAGGGCAATGACCTAATAAACGGTGCTGCGGAGGAGACACAGGAAT